>JAANSN010000216.1:0-76963 GCA_036850665.1 Dicranocentrus wangi
ATTTTGAAATTAAGTAATATAAGGTTGTATACATCGTACACCTACTATTTCAAATTTTAAGCACAGAGTAGAAAACATCCTTGAATTAAGTAAATTTTTCATTCATAAGATAATAAGATTTATTAAAATGGTTAAAAGTCTTCTTTAGGAAAATTCCAGTTTGTCTTAAGAATGCTAAGCTACAGTATAGAGACTGGCCAGAAAAAGAAATACGCCTTTAGAGTGTTAGATGTGATTCTTTTGTGAGACAAAGACGTGCAATATCTTCAGGAGTAACGGGTCCAGCTATAGGTATATAGACAAGAAATCATGAGTGACCACTAGACTAACTAGTATGAAATGAAATATAATACCAAATTGAAATTAGAGCAGTTAAGATTTCTTACGCATTTCAAACCAATCGGTGTTTCCAGCATCAGCCCTCGCAGACGCAATTGCATTTCTCATCGCGAGTACAACCCCGAATGCCGCATCAACACTTGGCTCTCCGGTTGCTTGTAGGTTGGTAAGGTAAAAATAGGATTAATAAGCAGAGGCACTACCATCAATTCATAATTCGACCATAATTTTCAAGCGTTTCACAAGTACCTTTGGATCGCAAAATTCCGTGTTCGTTAGGTGTGTTATTCAGCAGAGTTATGCGAAAATCTTCGGGGATATCTTTTGCCACTGGAGGTTTATAGTCCTAATGAATAGAATAAAATAGTATAAAACAAAAAATGTATATGACTGGGCAGCAGGGGCATCGGTCGGATACACAATATTCTTCTCCGATTTTAATTATTTAATCTACCCAAGTTCCGTTTGTGAGCAATTTTCCTGTATTTTCATCGTGGATAATATTTTCTGTTGTCCAATAACCCTGACCCATTATATATCCACCCTCTATTTGACCAAGGTCTACCGCAGGACTCAAGCTTTTGCCCGTGTCTTCGTACAGATCAGTACGGATAATCTATCATTTTAGCAGAAAGTATATAGGCATTAATTACTAAGCATTTGCATTTCAAGTAAACTTTTAAATGTCTTACATAGTTTTAGGCAGTATACCTTATATTCTCCCGTTAAGACGTCTATTTCAACTTCGGTTGCATATGAGAACCCACACGTCATACCCTTTTATGTCATCTTTGGCAGTTGGCCTGAATAAAGTTAAAATCAAGTTTATCTACCTGGCATGGTAGAAAATTATCAAAATTCACTTTTAAAACTTCGTACAAGTAAGAGGCAGTTAAGTTCACTTTAGCAGTGTGCGCTTCCTCAATCAATTTTTCCCATGATGGATTTTCAAGCTTTTCCAAGATTGGTCGAAGATTTTCTCGAAGTTCTTCACATGCACGCATCACAGACTGCGTAACAACGAGTGTTTCAGTCAGCAATCTCAATTAGACATAGCATGGCTAACATTTATCATTGTCAAACTTACATAACAAACAAGCTCACTGCCAATGGATGCTGCAGTTGGATAGGAATTTGCTGCAACAAAGTTGTTTGTAGGCTTTGTCTTGATTCGATCTAGTGGGACCTGAAGAGCGTGTGCAACTGTTTGCATAACCTAACGAGTCCGTAATATATCATATTCAGAATTTTCTCTAATTTAACAGTACTTACAGTTCGTAATAAAAATGGCAATTTGCAAAACAGTCGACATACCTTTGTATTAATTCTGTTGTTGTTAAAGATGTTATCAAAAATGGACACCAAGCAGGAAATAACATGAGAGACATTAAGAAAGAACGTGTTACAGTTGATTATACAGTTTGAAGCCAATCAAACAGTGTAAAGTAAGTACTTCCTTACCCTTGACCCATTTCGATCCCACCGTGACACACAGCTACGGACCCATCCAGGTGATATATTGCAACCGAAGCTGGTATGTTTGTTCCGAAATAGTCGATTCCGAACCTGACTGGTACAACACCCATGCCACGCTTCTTCCACCGGTTCGCCTTTTTTAATAAGAAGAATGTCTTATATATGTCTTATACAACGAATTTGATGTGGCGACTTAATATGAACGTAATGTAAACATTATGATATGCACCTTATTGATTCTTTCTATGATTGCCATACGGCTTTCAAAATCAGAATTCTCTTTCATCTTTTTAATAAGCATTGGCATCAAATTCTCGTGGTTGAACGTTGGAGGACCTAGTGGGTTCAAAAGAGCATCTCCAATTTCCAAGAAATTGGCTTCGCGAACAGCCATTGGATCTTTCTTCAAGTAATCCGCAATGTGTTCCATAATCCATTCAACTGCACCTACAGACTGCACCGATCCTGGCGCCCTAGTGGCAGTACCGGATGGAGTATTTGTTAAAACAAAGTGAGTGCCAACTTCCCACCCAGCAGCTTTGTATACGTTTTGACAATGCATCATTGCAAGAAAAGCGGTGGCATCATTAGGCGAAGATCCTGTGTCGCAAATTAAGTCTATATTAAGACTACCAATTCGTCCGTTTTCATCAAATCCAACCTGAGAAAATTTACAATATACAATGGTTTTATAGATATGATATGTTTCTCTTGACGCTGACATTATGGAATAGCGTTTGAATCGAACGCATTAGTTGAAACCTCATAAGGAATTGAATAAGGCAAGCGCTTTCCAAACATGCTCATATTTGTGTCCAAATCCAGCACGACACGAACAGGGCGTTTGGTAATCCAGGTGGAAACTGCACATGCGGCAGCAACAAATGTCGTTCGAGAAATCTTTCCGCCAAAGCCACCTTATAATAGTATTATAATATATTAAAAGTTATCTTGGCATCATCAGTGTAAATTAAGAGTGTTGTGGTATTCAATTTTTCTAAATGCCCACCTCCAAGACGTCGGACTTGCATATTAATCGAGTTTGTTGGAATGCCAAGTACAATTGCAATTGTATTCTGACACTGATCAACCCACTGAATGAGATAATTAAAAGAGCATGAGCCAAGAAATCATCAAGCTAGTATAACCAATGCATACCACACAATGGAAAACAAGTTCAAACTTACTTGAGAAGTTGCATATACGTCAATGCCATCTTCCCTTGGGTGGCAAACGCAAGTCAGAGTTTCCATATAGAAGTGATACTGTGACCCAGTACGACAATGACCCTTAAGGGTATGAATGACCTTAATACCTTCGGTCGGTTTGGCCGAATATGTTCCAGCAGTTTGCAAGGCAAATGTTCCTGCGGCCTTGGCTTTTTCTATGGCTTCTTCTATATGGACAACTGGCTTTTGAACATTGGCATACTCGACTTTCACTAGCTTCGCGGCTTTGACGGCCAGTTCTTTCGAGTTTGCAAGAATCATACCAAGGGATTGTCCATTGTAGGATACTTTGTCGGCAACAAAAACCTTTAATTTACAGAAAACAATATATAGGTTTGCAAGATAATTGATTTATTATAAGTATTAAATGCGACCGCAAGGAATTTACCGGTTCTGGGACACCACCTGGGAAGAAATTAAACTTCGTTGCATTATTTTCTCCGGGAATATCTTTGGCAGTTACAAAACGTACAACTCCTGGAAGTTTCTGCAATCAATTATACAATTAGGGTTTGAGATATGAAATAAATATTATGCATGCTGGCTTTAATTTTTATTGCATCGTATTTTCATATACATTATTAAACGTAAAACTGTATAATTTACCAATGCTTCAGTAGCATCTAATGATTTTAGCTCAGCGCATGCGACAGTACTTGTAACAAACGCTCCGAAAAGTTCGTCGCTGCGGATGGGGATATCATTAGTGTATTCTGCTTCGCCTGTTTTGAAACCAAATCAAGCATTGACAGGGTTAAGTATACAATTCGAGTTGGGAAATTATGGACTGTGATACGTCGTTTCAATTGCATTATATACCTGAAGCTTGAACGGCTGCCTCGGATTTAGGAACCGCTTTGTAAAGAGTTGTGTCAGTTGTACTACCTTCAAAGACTTGCTTAGATGTGTGAAGATTTCGAACAATGTCAATTCCTCCTGATCTAACCTTGTCACTGGTTTTGTCGCCAATAATTTCCAAAATGGTCTAACAGTTTGTAAATGTTATCAAATCAATGTAAGAGTGCGAATAGATTAAATCAAATCTCAACAATGTATACCAAATATATACCTTATACAATAAAGTTTTCGTAAGATGTAGCCGATAATCTGGTGATGATTCCAAGGGGCTATCATCCGGTTTTACTTCTTTTTCCAAAGTTTGCAATGCTTCATTAATAGTTTTCACATCGGTTAAACGTTTTCCCGTTAAAATTGCTTCCGCCCCGCTTGCATGGATCTATAAAATTTCATATACGATAATTTGGTGGAATTACAGACAGAATAATTTCAAACCATGATGACCTACGAATGAAGGGGATATGCCTCCGTAGCAAATTCTTGGTTGCTCTTCTACAGTAAATCCAGCGCTTTTGTTCACTTTCAGGAGTAATGCAGCATTTACGTAGGCGTGTGCATTATGATATCTTCTAGTAATCTATTCGTTAATTCATAAAAGACGCATGACATTAAATATTATTATATTATATAATCTTTCCTAATATTCTTTTATCATATTGTGAATAAATCACCTTGAAACTACGGAAGTGAAACCCTTCTCGCTTGGGCAAGTTTACTGATACAATCAATTTTGCTTTCATGTCTGTTTTCAAAAACTCTGTCAACGACATCGTCTTTGGGTCATCAAGAATAAATCTGTCGGAGCCACCTAACAGGTTCTTTTTAATTTTGGATGACGCTGCAATGGTAAATTGTTAATTTTACATGATGGCTAGGTACTTTATAACGAGTTTAAAATGACAAAGTTACCTATTGTTATTGTTGCTCCAATTCCTTCCAAAAGCACGAAAACATCGGAGGGAAATTCATTGTGACCATGCTTTATCATAAGATTTCCGGCCACAGTCCCGTTCTGATATGTGAAAATTGTTATATGATAATTTGCTCTGCCTACGTATAATTACAATAATCCAAGCTAGGAAGAACTCAATTTTTTAACATACATTTCTAACGGATGTATTCGCCACTCGCTCCAAATGTGATGCAACTCTCTTTCCGTATTCAAATCCAGGAAGCTCTGCAGCTTCTCGTAACAGTTGTATAGTTTCAGTTAGGCACGTTCCACCCCCAATAATAACCTCTTTGTTTCCGATTTGGGATTTCTTCAATTCCGGAATTCCGTTAATGTCAATGAATAGTTGGTAAGGACCTTCGTTCTTGAATATTCCTACAAAATGCCATGCAGTTTCAAATTTTATATAGTATGCCATTGCGTGTCATGCCATACATCATTCCGATTACATACCCTAGCATAGCAAATAGTATGACCTGTAACTCAAAAATTTACGTTTACTAACCAGTGCTAGTATTTCCAGCCACAAAACGGTAAGTAAGTGCATTGCTATTTTGAGCAGTAGACGCGGCAGCCAGAGCCCCCTCCAAAGACTTAGCAGTTAACCATTGCTCTCCAGATCTGCATTTTAGGGCAACTAGTGATGACAGTTTGGCATGATTTTCGCATCTAGCATTGGCTTTCTTGAGTGGACAGGAAGCGCAGTCCTTGAAAAAGTTCAAAAATGTATTTGCTCCCAGTTCATACATAGATTCATGATTTTAGATTTCATCATTCAAGATGTAGCAATAGAATTAGAATATAGAATGCATTGGTTATGGGCACATGCAGTAAATGTAGCGATTATACTTTGAATTATTTTATGAAATGGTCTTCTGAAGAGGAAAAGTGAAGCGCGATGAACACGACTCATACTAACCTCAATATCAGCACATTTTTGCTGCAAATCACTTGAAGCGTCGTGAGCGAGAGATTTGAAGGCTTCTACTATGGGCCGATAGCCGGTGCAGCGACACAAATTTCCGTCTTTTAAAGAGAGAAGTGGTTGTGTTGTGGATTACATTGGATTCAGGATATGGAATGCCACAATAGTTTAGCAAATATAAATTTATACCGAGGCTTTTTTCGACATCTTCCATTCCAAGGTCTTTGTTTGCCCCTAGCAAACTAGGATAAAATTTTGTGAATATCTCTACATGTCTCATATAGGTAATAGGATACATATGTATAAGGATTTTCTGACGCATCATTATAATAATTAATGTCTTTATCCCTTCCTCCAAGAAAAAGTAAATTATTTTGAGCATAAACCAGCAAAAACATATAAGCAATCTATATAAATTGCGCAATTGCTAGGATAGACAAGTTTTTCTATATTTTGTCCCACACACAAATAGTCACCCATGTAATTCATCAGTTCCCATATTATTTAGCCATTGCATTGTAGCACTACAATACATGATATTGTATGTACCTGTTCATGCTCATAACCATTCCCGGAGTACAGTATCCACACTAGAATATTAATGAGATTGAAATCAGAGCGTACAGATCAAGTTTTTATAAAATGTCTTAGAAAAGTTGTAGCTGCCTATCAGATTAGCTGACATAACATCAAGTTTTTGCATTTCATGCATTAGGTAATTATCATACCTGGCTTCCATGAAAATTCACAAGCCGGTTTTGCATAACGCTATATCCTTCATGCTTATTTCCAAGGCTTTCAACTGTGGAAATGTCCCACCCATCACAGCTAAACACTGGGGTCAGACACTAACATAAAAAATCGTTCATTGTTATTGACTAAATAATAAGGAGGAGCAAACGGGGATTTTATGATGTATGCAGTTTATTTATTGATGTTCCTTAAAAAAGTTCAAAAACTTCAAGGCATGTGCATACCGAATTAACACTTTTAGTAACTTCGGACCCAGTGATTGGATCGGGGACCTTTGCCGTTACAATACACGCACCGCATCCTCCTTCCCTACACATAACCTTAGTACCTTTAAGGTTTGCAACATCTCGGATGTAATCGGCTAATACCGTGCGAGCATTAATGTCACCAGCTCCATTAACTAGTGACGGTGACACAACAAATCATTCTTTAAATCATGCTCAGTCAGTTACAAATTAAAATGAATTAATTCGTGAAATCAATCGTACCAATATGCTTTTCTCCATTGATATGGAAAATTACCGACGAGTTTGGATCCCTGGAAAAATTTATTTTATCATTTCCTTGCGAAATTACTTACATATCCCCAAACTAATTGTAAGAATAAGTACAAACCTGTTAACCATTGTGGATAACCAATTGCTGAATCTTATACACTGGTTACAGAGTATAAATTCCTTCGAATTCGAGGTTGGAGTACACGAATGAATTTTTTGCACAATGTCACCTTGTTCCGTTCGCTAAGTACGAGCAAGCATTTACAGTAACACAATCTGAAAAAATTAATGTTACAACAGCGCAACGGTCAGTCTCCAGCACTGTGGAGGAATAGACACGTTATGAGTTGGAGTCTACTTGGACCGTTCTTTAGAGTCGAGGCGAATTGCGTATTCGTGTATGGTGCCATTCGAGCTATAAGTATTTGCAATTGCAAATGTAATGCATTGAAGTACATTTGTGCAAAACCAAGGAAATCCCCATGCTCATGTAAACCGCAGCACAGCCACAATGAAGCAAAGTTGCATTCAAGAATACATCCCTTCTTCCAGACATTCTTTGACGTACCTAATATACAAAATAATAAATGTTAAACATAAAAATTACTGCTACTACTACTACTTCGACTAACAAGTAGGTAAGTAGGAAGGTTGTAAGTAGATGTATGGTGTATGTTCATAGTATTTATTTGTACGATGTAAACAGTGCAAACGATCATCTATCTGAGAGATTACCCTGTAAAAATCACTGTTATTAATATGCGTATACTCACGATATTCCGTAGCAATAGAAAAACACGTTTTTCAAAAAATATATCGAACCCCAGTCTATGACATAACTACACAAACTGTAGTTGCTTATTAAGTGTCGAAATCTCTGCAATATCTAATTGAATTATATTTATTACAGTGGGAACAGTAGTACTTGAAGTTGTATAGAGTAAAAGTAAGATAATATAGCTTTGCGCATGTTTATTTTTTGTGGCATGACATGAAAAAGTGGCCTTTCCTTTTCCAGTTCAAGTTGTGGTACTACAAGAACAAGTTTTTGTTTGAGCTATTATAGAGGCACGACGGACGGTTGAAATGCCGATTGAATAAGAAAGGCATGCATAGTGAGTTCCAGATTTGCATAAAAACGGCACCTTTTTTTTACAGTGATTCCGTCCAACGAGCAAGCATATATTGGAAACAACTTCACCCATTTCTTGTCGCTTGGATTTGTAAAAGGAAGAGTAGTCAGTTTGTGGCATACTAAAACCAAAAAAATACATCAATGTAATCGTCGTAAGTAATGCATACGTTACGTACCATAATTCTAAAAAGCTAACCTTGCAACCAGGTAAAGTCAATAATTTTACGTTACCACTTTTTTAAAAGTAAAAAAGGCTGAAGGATGAGCTTGATAAAAATTTCTAGAATTGAAATGTTTGTAAAAGCCACAAGTTAGTATTAAAATAGTCATATTAAAATAGTTCTCAACCACAGTTTCTTCACAAGTCTTAATTTACGAATGATGCAAAAAATTCTAGCAATAACATTAAAAGTTTTCCTAATAGCGTCGCAATTTTTGCTCCTGTGAGGACTAGTTTCTTTCTAGTGGGCTCGGTAACTCATGAAATGTGTAGGTTTTCCAGTTCTGAGGCGATACAATGTAACCAGCTTGCTTAGAGAGTTGTCCATTTAAGTGGTGTCGCATGTGACATCGCAAATGGCAAGATCATGTAAGACGAGACGAAAAGATAAAAATGCGAATGATAATGCAACGCAATATGTAATATTTGTTGTACTTATAAGTTGGAGCATGCGATGGATTTCATTAGTTGTACTTTGTACAGACAGGTATCTTCTTGTAGCGTTTTAGGCCAGAAAGAAGAATGCAGCAACAATTAGTGCACTGATACATTGCTTTTGATAACATGTTAGTGAGACTTATTGCGTGTAGGTATTTTAGTATGACATGATTTGGTACAATTTTAGGAAATTACAGTGTGCCGTTAAACGGATAGGCATATTATGAACAATCTGAATCTCTGGGTAGGTAACTGCATAATATAGAACTTAAAATTAAAATGATATGCGAACGAGTGCATTGCATAGACATGATTTGGTACAATTTTAGGAAATTACAGTGTGCCGTTAAACGGATAGGCATATTATGAACAATCTGAATCTCTGGGTAGGTAACTGCATAATATAGAGCTTAAAATTAAAATGATATGCGAACGAGTGCATTGCATTTAATTCTTCCTTCCTCTCTACTATTAATTATATAGTTCTACATAAACCCTATTAAACCATCAATCACAGTTTTAAACTGCGCCAATCAACAAATCAGAGGTGTAGTTAGAGAAAGTACTTGAAATTAGCAAGTGACAATGATGTGGAATACTATGAGTTGATTGAGCTGAATCATGATTCCGCTACTAATTCTTTGTCTTGATTTTAAAAAATGCTAGTCGGTATCCCCCATATATCCCCTTTAGTTTAATTAAATGTTTTTGTAAAATAATTAAGTGTGATGTACAAACTGGTGGATATTATGACATCCGAAGATTTATTGAATGGTTGGATGGAATGAGATACAAATGCGCGACAGATGCATAATGAATTAGTGTCAACAACACATGAATCCAGAAGCTTTTTCAAATATAAACATTTTTAAAAACTTTATTATTTACTAATTGTTAAGAACGTTGGAATAGTGCGACATTGGTCGTCAGCATGCAAACAAGCAGCAATTTACGACATGGTACTAATTGCATGTTGTATACTTTTTAAACCACTTTTATTTTTATTACAAATCCGTTTGATAGTTAAAATTTTTAAGTTGAAACGTCATTATATCAAAACATGATAAATTCAATCAATATATTATCATTTACGCGACAAGCTTCACCACTCTAAATTCTGTAACTCGCGTTCTACATTTTTCATGTAAGCCTGGTCCCTGTCATATCGCAAAAGTTTATGTAATACTGGGCAATCAACACTTGTGCATAACCTAGTTTCCCCAGAACAGCTTTTACACACCTGTAAATAAAAACACATTTATAATCTGTTGAATCCTTTAGTAAACATAATAATTCAAAATTTCATTACTTCAACGCATCCATTCAGCTTAGATCTTGAGTTTCTCAGAATCTCCTGCAAATATATTACTGTAGACGTTTCATCAGCCATGCAATTGCTACACAGTCCTCGCTCCGCTCTTGCGTCGCACTTAAAGCAATTTTGATGTAGAATGTAATCATCTAGTGTGCCCTGGCCTTTCGATTTCTGCTCTAATACAGTTCTGAGATATTTTCGGGGCAACTGAAGATACCTAAAAACAATTTTTTTTGGAAGTACACAAACGTTCAGGAGCTATAACTGCACAAAATAAGCACAATTCTAAGAGTTGACAACCTACCATTTGGTGGCATCCATTCCAGCGAGGATTAAACATCTATTCAAAGCTGGGATAATTACTTTTTCAATGTAATAGTGAGCATTCAGTCTCATTGAAGAATTTGAAATAAACTCCTCCGGAGTTCTAACAAGTTTAATTAGGGGAAGAGTTGGATTTCCATAAATAACAACGTATGGCACTCTTTCAGACACCAGTGGCTCAGCTTTAGGATCATGTTCAGTGAGTCGTCTAGTTATAAGTTCAAACCAGGATAATTCGATGACACTTTGTAATTCCATAATTGTAATCATTCAAGACAAATTGAAATAGGTATAAATTTATACTCACCTTGTTATTTCAAGAGAAGGAACACAAGCCCCTGGCTTATAACCTTCTCTTCCTCTAAATTCGCGAGCAAAAATGTAATCCTGCATACTAACCCGACCTTTAAATAATTTCTCGAACTGAAGTTTCACATAATCCTCCACACTTGTTTTATTATTGGACGTAAATAGAACATGTAGAGCCTTTTCTAGAATCTATAATAAATGTTCCCCATTTTAAATTCGTAAGTGAAGGCAAACACGCATTTACCGAGTACTTTTTCACATCATATTTGTATTCAAGTTACTTTGCGAACTGCTGGACAGCCATCTCGTCGCACCGTTTCTATTCCTTTCGCGTCATAAATCGGTTTCTCCTGATCAGGAGTTTCGTAAGCATAACCAACGTAGCGCTTTTTAGATTGAAGTATACAAGGTTGATAGACTTTTTCGAATTTTAGTTTGACGGGTTTTGGGTTAGCTTGAGTAACTTCATCAGCAATTTCATACGCTATCTTAAATGCCTCTTCTCTAGATTTTCCTCTGAACAAAATAAACATAGAATCAGTGTCCCCATACACTACTTCCGCACCCCATCGTTGTTTATTCATGTTGACATGGTCAATGGCACGTTGCAAAGTTTCTCTTCCTTTGCTTACAATGCTGTCTGCCACCTGCAAACAGTAGTAATTAAGTGTGTTAAATAAAATATTTGTTTTCTAAAATGGCAATCTATTTGTTTTTTGAAGATGTAATTTTCGATCATACAAAATTTTAAAAAAAAAATCTAAAACCGTACCTCGACACACGGCATCCGCCCGGAAAAATTTGCTGACGTATATCCATACGTAACATTCGCAATCAATTTAAGACCTAACTGTCTAGAATCTAACACTTTCTGCAAAGACGCGCCTTCATTTTTCCATCGCTTCATCGACCTTTTCACCATTTGCCTCGTTTCTAAGATTTGTTCCAGCATTTCTGGAAGAATTCCTTTCACTACTGACTTATTCACGAACGCAACACCTGCAGGTGAGATGTGAATATTATCTTTCAACTTTAGAAGCTCTGGTGGTAATGCTTGGTTATCTAAGCAGCCTAGCGAAAAACGATCGTATCTGCAATGCAACATGGGAGATAAATTAATTTAAAAAATAATGCAACCACACTGCAATTCATATTGATTTTTTGCTTACGATCCTAAATGCTCCACTCGACCCAAAACTGATGCGTAGTCGTAGTTGTACGCTATCATCATTGAAGGGTATAGAGATTGGAAATCGAGCACTGCAACTGGGTCAGTGTAATAACTGGAATTTAAATATATTAAAACCATTCAAACTTGCAGAAATCAGAAACAAATTATGGAAACACAACAGTACTACTGGGTATACTAACTTGGATCGTGGTTCAAGTATCAACGGTAGATATTCCGGAGCTCTCATTCGTGCACGTTGCATAACAGTTGGAGATGGTGCGATAAAGTCAAGAGGTTTTGTCGCTCTCAGCATCATTGATTCAACGCGGAACTAAGAAATAAAATGGCGACGATAAAGTTGAATCAGGTAACCTTGCATCGTGACTTCGTGAGCATACAATTTATATCATCTACCTGAGATCCTCGGGAGAGAACTTCGTAAAACTGAATGCCGAATAAGCGTGCAAGTTCTGACGTCCTGTTTATCAAGTCCAACTTTTCCATTATCTGAATTGCTCCTCTAATTCTGATTGAGTAATACTGAATAACTTTGAATCTATGAGAACAAAGGGGATCAATCAGTTTTTAAACTACGAAATAAAATTCTCATGTAATGTTTTGACAGAGAAAGTACCTGTTGACTTTCTGAGACCAGAACAAGCTTAAAGTTTTGTAGGTAAACTTATACACTCTGCGCCGCAAAATATGATACGCTGCATTTTCAAAAGTGTAACTTTGGACACTTATCTGTAAAACAAGTAGGAAAATTTTATTGATGGACAGTTGACACTGACAATTAGCATCTCAATATATTAGAGAAATTACTTCATGGCGAAGTAGGCGCCATAGGTTAAGTACGATGCGCCCGCTTATTGTACCATTCCATTCATCGGTTCTTCTTGGGTACTCCTTGCTTCCATTCTTTTTCGTTACCGGTAATAATCGGGATAGCTCTTGAGTCATGTCTTTCCCAAGATGGTTCCCTCTTTGCATTATATATCCGAAAGAAGATTTTTCTACCTAATAATGCGAAACCACAGACATATACAAGTAACTAACTTGACTACCTTTTTTAGCAGTTTGCTTACATTCAGTACGTCACCTTACCTCATATCCAACGAAAATGTCTGGGTCCCACTCACGTACCAAGGTAATTAAATGTTCAAACATTAAAACTTCATTAGGAAATATTTTAATACCGGAGCTTCCTTCACTTGCCGAACAATCTTGTAGCTCGTCCTGGGTTATCAATATGCCTAAAGCGATAAAGGATCCCGAATGTAACGCAAAACGCAATCAATACATAGAATTACTTTTTAAGATTACCTCGAATAATATCTTACTTAAAAATTCTTTGGGTCTTCTATAATTCTCTGGATAGTCGCTTGAAATTAAAATAAATATAGCCAGTACAGGGTCCTGCGCTGGATCTGGAGTTAGTCCGTTTCTTGAGAAGCAATGTACTTCTACGCACATTGTTGTAACAAATTGGCACTGGTTTTTCAACCCAATGTTAAAATTATGTACTTGCACAACATGAGATACATGTATTAAACTGAAATAACTCATGTATCTTACCTGGTGTAAGGCTTTAGCATCTTGGAAATTTGACATACTATTCTCTAACCCAAGAGCATTTTTGAATGTAGGCCCATCTAATTCACTAATATCAGCAGTTTTATTAAGAGAATCGTTTGTTAAAACAGATATGTCCTCAGATCCATTATTAATTTCACATGGCTCAGTTTTAATTCGTTTATTCGGTTCTTCTTCGTCCACCCAGCGAATTTTTCGTTTCAGTGACGCACTTGACGAAGTAAGTTTGAGTCTACGAGAATTTCCTGCAGGTCCTCCTTGTCGCAATATTGACCTTGGAGTCTCGTTATTACTCATGTTACTCAATTGGCTGCAGTCATTTACATCATTAGCTAAGAAAATGTCCGGGGTAAAAGCCTTCACCTTATTTTGGTTATCCTCTGTGTTCAATGAGCTTGTTGGAACATTTTCATCATCCTCATCCGACAAATTCCCCCCACCAAATAATTTTACCGCAGGGGGGGACACCTCATCATCACTTGACTTTGACTCTGAAGCTTCTGCGATATTTCTAACAACTTTCTTTCTACTTACAAATCGATGTTTTTCTGCATCGAGCCATTTGATTGTTGACTTGTACGAGGCTGGTTGTTTAAGAGGTTCGTACTCAATTTCAAAGGTATCTGGAATGGACCTGTTCGCTTCAAGATTAGCTGCCTTCCGTTTCTCAAGTCTACTTTTGCTTCTATGCTTAGATTGAATCCGCTTTCGCTGAAATATAGTAAGTGCAACAGGAGCAGAAGAGGGTGCAGGACTTTCCTCAGAAATGGTGACAGCATTTGGAGTTACCAGCTCCTCTTCATACTCGTAAATACTGTTGACAGATAAGTCGCAATCTGGGGATTCTGCATCTTGAAACAGTCTTCCTGGAGTAGAAACTGGTAATGAATCAGCGGTGGCAGTTGTCAGGTTTAGAGCCGCTGAGGTCGAAGCGTGTACCGACTTACTTACACTATTATTTACAGGATCCTCAATACTTTCAACAACCAAGTTTCTGGGTTTGACATGTAAGCTACGCTTTCTAGGCGACGCAGATGGTACTCTCATTGAGTGTATTAAGTATCCTTCTTTAGATTCACGGGACGGAGGGGTTAACCCACGTCTTGCCTCTCCTCCATTATGAGAGTTAAACGGAGTCAACGGGGTTTGTCGAGGTGACTTCGATTTATGATGGCTAGTTGGGGTTTTTAGAACTAGAGCGGATAAATAACGCGATGAGGTTGGAGTAACAATGTTACGCCTTCGGGGGCTTTCCGTCAGTGATCTGCGTTTATCAGGACTACGTAATGGAGTGGTGCGTCTAGTTTTATTTTGAGGAGTAGTAAATCTAGCAGATCTAGCACGTGTAATAATATCTACATTATCTACTTGAATCTTTCTGCTTTCCATAGTTGGCTTGAGGTCATTCTGAATCTCAACAGCTTGATCCTGCATTTCTTTAACAACACATGTACACTGACAATGACAAAGTGATTTAACAATATCTGTCTGAGTTGAAATGGATATTCGAGTCACATCTGATTGAATTCCTATACTTAAGGTGTCCGTTACAGTTTGGGATGCTTCAGCAACAGTGTCCGGTGAAACTTGCACAGAACTTTCGACGCTTTCTAACTGATTAGTCTGCGTTTTCGCAGTTACCACAATTGGTTTGCACGTAACACCAATATCAATTTGCTCCTGCGCCTGCTTTTCTCCTTTTTCATAATTTGAATGGTTTTGATTTTTATCTTCACAGGCTGATTTTGGTTCATCTTGAAGTCTGTCTGTGCTTCCATCTAGCCCTATTAGCTTCACATGGGAAGCATTCGATGTTATGGCCCCGGTGACGCCAAGCCGCTTCTTACGAATACGTGTCGTAGGACGCGTCACGAGTTTCTCATTGCTCAAACTAGATTTGCTTGAATCTTTCTCCAAAGATGATGACTTTGCCAACTCCACTGGACTAGATCGTAAGATGGGAATTGAAGGAGCTTTGGTATCTGCTGACGATTCATCCTCCTCCTTTTTAGACTGCAATATTTTTCTTGTTATGGTGCCCTTAGTTTTTGAGTTTAAAGCTATCTCCGATGATAATATTGGCTTAGCTAATTCACTCGGAATGGACTTTAAGACACTGGGAAAAACAGACTTCGTATTATTTGTTGATTCATCCTCCGCCTCTTGATATTGCATTTTTGCAGCACTTCTCTTGCTCTTTGGCGACATTCGAGTGACTGATTTTTTAAAATCTTCCTGTGATTGAGATGCATCTAATGCTTCCAGTACATTCGGGGTGACTGTGACAGCAGAAACGGATTTGGTTTCGCTCGAATGTCCATTTTTCGGGTCTTTAGGGTGAAGTGACCTTGCCGTAATTCGCTTGCTTTTGGGTGATGTGTTAGTTATTAACTTATATTCACCTATATCTACCTGTGTTAAAGGTGAATTTGCTAAATTTGACAATCCTGTAGTGGCATGTTTGGTTTTATGTGTCGATTCGTCCTCTGTTTCTTTAGACTGCTGAAGCATTTTTCTTGCAGCAATTCTCTTGCTTCTGACTACGGGAACAACAGTCTGATTGTTATGGCTGTGTACAACTGATATACTTTCAGCAGAATTGTTATTTTTGACTGTTACTTTTTCCGTATAATTTTCCAGTCCACTGAAAGATAAAGAAGCGAGATCAATTTTCTGAAGTGAAACAAATGGCATTTCGGCAGAACACGCTACATAATTTTGTAACGACCGAACTTTAACCAAAGTATTTGCCGTATTCACGTACTCTTTCCTTCCTCTTCCGAAACTTCCCGTGTCCTCACAGGAGTCCAAGGTCAAATCACCTTTTGAAGAAGAGGGCATAACTGTTTCCTTTGGTTTTTTTGCCGACTCTGAACTGTTTGAGTCTTTGACTGATCTAACGGAAGACTGTCTTTGTGATTTTACAGATGAAAGATGAGTTTCAGTGGAATTCTTGTCTCTTGATTCCTGAGATCTAGACTGACGACGTTTAGTTAATGATAACCTATCTCCTGGACTTGACGTGACTGTTGACTTCACGAGTTTATCGGGCCTTTTCTTTTGCAGAAGCGGATTAGTACTTTTCGATTTCTTTTCACTAATTCTTTTGGATACGCGGGTGGTTGATGGATGTGGTGTGTCATCTGAGCTGCTATCCGAATCACCAACTTGGCCGTCACACTGCAGAATTTTTAGTGATAACGCCGAGTTTCCCGAACCTTTACTACAAACTTTCTCATCGCCGGTCTCTATATCAGAAATCTTCTCAACTATAGAAGAATTTAGGAGTGAATCGTCCCATATAGCATCGTCAACATCTTCAGGTTCTTGTAACTCTACCAAATCACCATTTTCTTCCTCCATATTTTCTACTTGGTTTTCATCACAGGATCTATTAAAATTTTCGTTCCTAACGTCTGCTCCCGCAGCCATTTCTTCCAGTAATTTAATAAATTCGTCTTCCTCTTGTGATAAATGGCTATTATATTCCGAGATTTCGTTCTCCTGAACCACCGATAAATGATCTGGAACCTGGGAACATGGCGTCAATGATGAATCATCTGCTAAGGATGTCGACAAATAACTGGTTTCATCTTCCTGCATGTATAATAATTGAAAAAACGAATTGTATCATTTACTTGATATCTGTTTAGTATTGAGAAAATTGATACTAGATAGTCGGAAGCTGACCTTTTCACTATACAATTCCTTAACCTTTTCCCATAAAATTTGCTGATACTTTTTCTCCGTCGGATGATGCAAATTTACTTGAGACCGTTCTTGGCTATCAGGTATAGTAATCTGGGATGAATTCTCAACGCCGTGCTGATGGCGCCTTTCCATTTCATCTTTCCAAATTGAATCAATACCAGGGTTGACTGACATTGCTTTCCCTAAACGATTTTATTATTATGCATACATGTTGAATTTTATTAGGATGTACCATGATTTTTTAATAAACATATTGGTAAGCTTACCTGAACAATTTGTGTCAAGTATAATATCACTAGCAATCACATCAATTTCCAGCTCACAAGAAATTAACTTTGTGAGCTCCGCCGGTCCCAACAAAGCATCACTTATTTCATCGGTATCTATGAAGTTTACTAACGAACAATTACTTGCATTACTACATTGAGAAGACTGACGGAGAGGATCAGCGTCTCTTGTATTGGACCCATCAGCTCTCTCAAGAAAGCATTTTGTGTTTCGACGAAATTTGACAGACGAATAATGGACAAAATTCATTCCGTATAAACTATAGTCTATCATAAACTGCAAAGAGTATGGAATATGAGCTTCATATGGCTGAAAGGGCCTTCCTAAGACGCTGCCACTCTACAAACACGAACATAACATTTAATTAAATTTAAATCTAAACACATCCACACGACTATTTTCATTTACAATTAGCGGTCCAACCTGCAACAAATCCACAGCCTTTTTCAGAATCAGAGGATTATAAAAGAATATTCGCAGAAACACTTCATTGTTGGATCTGTAGCCGTAAAACGTTCTGAAACAGGAACAAAATATTTTCAGAACGCATTAGTTTCAAAGCAAATTGAATGGTGTGGAACTTTTAAATAAACAAATCATAAGTTATTTATTTATTACCTTCCAACAACTCGTATAACTTTAAAAACATGCTGCGGGGGATCGGCATTGTAACCTCCGCTTCTAAATTTATTCGAATTAACAGAGTCGTTAATTGCATTGTCCAAAGCTGACGCTATCCTATACTCGAAACCTGCGACCGTTTCGTCATCCAAAACCGAAATGTATGGATAAACGCCATGAATGTTTGCGCACATCTTCTGACCTGAGAACAAAGAAATCATTCCAAAATCAGTTTACATCAGTGACAGCATTTTAATTACCCTGATGTTTTACAAAAACACGTATGTATTGCTCATTTACCCGCAGGAGTTGCGCCAAATATTCTGATAACTGGAACTCTCTTCACGGAGCTATTTCTGAACTCGGAATACATGTTGTCATATTCCTTAACCGGAGCAGCCATGTAATGCTCCACATTCACAATCCGTTGGGACAGGGCAGCCTTCGAAAACATACTGTCCTGAAGACTGCCCCTACTGGAATGGTCGGACATTTGGCTCTCCATTTCGGCAAGATCTACTCACTCCCTCCCGAGAGCCTTGCATTGACAACTGAATCACAATGTCACTTTAATTAATTTGGTGATTGGTGACATTATGATGAGCACGACACGACGACGACGACGCACATTTATAAATCACACAGCATAACTTATTCAAATAAATAAATTCAATGACATTTTCACTGACATTATTGTCCTATTCCTTCCACTACTGCAATAATATGACACCTGACACCGACACGCTACACCAAACAACATTACATTACAAAGACTTCACTTTCACTACATTAATTATCAACAGTTCAAGAAGATTCACATAATTAATAGCAAAATCGACATGGGTGGGATGAATTTACAAAGTGGTACAGTTTTACTTACGTCCTTCTTAAACGTCTGAATGTGTATAATTTACTATCATCTACCTTTGTTACATACTTTGCACCTATTATAAAGGGCTCGTGTGTGTGAACTGAATTGCCATTGCCAGCTATTGATGGGAATTTGAGAATGATGATGATGATGGGACAGACATATGAATGACTACAACTCCCGCAGAAGTATCTAAAAAGGACTACTCGCTGACTCGTGTGTGGTCCCGTGTACCAACCATCAACATACTTTTACCAGCAGCATATAGCACACCGACTTCACCCGACACACACGGATGATACATATGAGATGAGAATGAGAAGGCAGGCAAATCAGGTCTAAAACAGCATGCACCTTAAGTCACAGCCTCCAACCAAACACCCGACCCTTTGTACCAATTAAGTAACTTGTGAGCAGTCTGACTGAATCTGATTGTGATTGTGAATATTACCTATGTGGGCTAAGTAAGTAATGATTGATTGATAACATCCTCCAAACATGTCATATCAAGCCAACGCAATATTATGCCTGTCTGTGAAGGTACCATAATCATTACCATAATATATTGTATTAGAAGTCTTGGACGATATAAATTCAATTATTCATGATTCACCTTTACATGACATTGTATTTCTCATCTCTTCCTCCAACTTCACATAATTTGTGTACTTCTATATTTAATATTTACGTATTCCAATTCTGAGGAGTTTCAAACAAACATGAACAATGTACTGCTGTGCAATGCAATTTATCTTTGATTTCGCAAGCGATCAAGATCGAAGTCGTCATGAAATGGCTAGGTTTTCATATTTTGAATATATGGATCAAATACCACGCAGCAGGACTAATAATCTTTAAAAGTTTACAGTAGTTAAGTGCATTTGTGAACCCAATTATTGTTAACTGATTTTCGCATTTCGGCAGTATAATGTATGCCGCTAGACCTAGACTTGAAATTAAAATACATTAATTTGGTAAAACTTATAACATATACGCATACGAAGTGGGCTGTGGGCTACCTATATTTTGTGTGCAAATGCTGATGCTGAAGCTGAACGCACACATTTTTGCACTGGCAAATGTGCGAAAATCTTTACATGTTTACATACTACTGTACATACATACATGTTTCTATACTACTGTAAAGCGTAGGTATGTGTTTCGTTCGGAGGGTGTGGTGTATCCGAAATATTTGTCACTCGCTGCTAGTCATCCTGAAAGCAAACAAAGAGCTCTGTTTACATGTATCCTTGAGAGATTGCATGATATGGTACTTTGTCCTGGCGTCGCATCAACTTTCGACTATATTATCTAATAAAAATAGACAATTTTGCTCATCAAAATGGTTCACACTCGTGCTTTATCATCCTCACTTCGTCAATTTAAAGGAATTCTTTAAGCCATCACTGCGTATTTAGTGGGCTAACCCAGCAGAAATCTGCGAATTAATTATTTCTATAATATGTTTGCATGCTCGCTCCTTCGAATTCATCTCATCTCAAAATTAAAATTTGCGATAGCTAAAAAAGATTCCCCTAAATTGGCTGCGTTGTCCATGTAATCCCACACCGAGTGAGTCGAGTGGGGTGTGCTTGTATTACTAGCACTATTAAACTGATTTCCAAGGTCATAACACTGACTTAGGCAAAGTGATGAAATTTAGGATTCACAATCTATTGGGAAATCCCGGTTTTACAAAGGGAAAACTTGTGGATCAAGATCACATTTATCTGCATCAAAAAAGTAGATGTCGATTTAATAGAAAGTACTAGATCTACATGACTCATGACTCTTAAGTTGTAAAAGTTAACATAGGCGAAAGTAAGCCTCACTTCTTATTGGCCAGATTATATTTAGACACTGAGTCTCTGTCACATTTGCAAACCCAAGTTCTTTGTCTTGGGATAGCTACTCTACCGCTGTATCGGATCGGATCAGAACATGATAATATCCTATCTGGATCTGGATGTCATGTACACATGCATGTACTCAACTTTACTGTCATTATATATAGGTATGTGGATTAGGTTTAGAATAGCAAATGAAGTTTTCGTTTCTTTCTGCAACAAATTTTACAAAATTGTTATATATTAATACGTGCTGCAAGTGTCGGAGTTGCCTGACTCTGATGTGTAACCTACCGAACCGTGTAGTATGATGTGCCTGCGTATTTCCCCAAGAAGTAATACTGAAATTCGGAAATATATTTATGCATTGCATAACATACATGCAAATAACGGGCCCCAAAATACTCTCGCAGGATATCACTTCACTATTTAGTTACGCAGCCACCGATTTGTGGTTATCTGCAACTCCACCAGCAGCGATTTTCTTGGCTTTGAATCATCTTCAAAACAAAAGTAGTAGCTTCTGCTTTCTCAGTGGTGCTGGTGGTGGTAAGTACGCTTTGCTTTATTGTTCCCTTATAAAATTTTTCTTCATTTCATGCGTGAGAAAAAGCTAGCTTTGTGGTCGTTAGAGCAAAGCCTAATATCTGTATATGCATAAAGTAGAGCAGTAGATAATTCTGTCAGGTTAAGACATTAACAACCATCGCATCAAACACCTCTTGCTCATATAAAGGTATGGAGTGAATTGTTAGAGGCATTAGTAAATCTTGCGAAGGTGAAAGTTTTTTTTTTTGAAGAAAAGTGCGTTCGGTACATAACGAGAACGGCAGTGTAAATGATTGAGGTGTTCACTGAGAGTGATTTTGGATCTGTCATGTTAATAACATATTTTGTGATGTGTAAAGGTATCAAAGCGTGCAAAACTCATGTTGTCGCCGACAACATTCCTGCCGCTCTGCGGCATCATTCTCCTCTCCTGCGTCAACATTCATCATGTTGCTGCTCAAGAGCAAAAGCTTCGTGTTACGAGCATTTTGGTAAGAAATAATAATTCGAGAAATCGCACTCACCATATGAGAATATTATCTCTATATATCAAGGATTATTCTAAAATATGAATATTTGTATTTGGAAAACTGAAGAAATCGTAAAGTACGATTTGTGTGTGATTTTCAGGCGGAGCCGTATCTGATGAAGGGAGATGACGGAGATGCAGGACAAGCTTATTGGATTTTGTGAGGATTTGGCTGAGAAGATTTCGGAAATTTTGGATGCAGAGCGTATGTTGAGTTCTATGCTTTGGAGTGCTATGTTGTTATATAACAAAAAAAAATCCTTTTCCCAGAGAAGCGTTTAGTAGAGGTTGCGATTCCGAATACTAACTTTTTGTGGACGATGCAATGGATGCATGTAATTTAAGTTTGTTACTGTATACACACTCCTGTAATCCTTATCGTAGACTTTTTTGTGGTACATTTTATACATTGGAGTATACTCGGACTGTAACGGTATTGTCATCAAGTCTATTTTTAGTATGCCTTACCACACACGAAAACTTTCAGTGCTAATTGAAGTGTTGTCCTTAATAGATGAAATTCATCTCGTAAAGGATGGCTTTTATGGACGGCCGGATCCCTCGCATCCAAGTGGATGGAATGGGATGATTGGAGAACTGTTGAGTAATGTGAGTACAATTTTTTTTAGGTCTGTAGACGTTATGAGCACTTGCTTGGCTTGAGCATTCCAATACGTGGATGAATGTATAGACCATGCCATAATGAAAAGCACATTATATATCATATAAAAAGACTACCTGTAAATATTGTTACTTGATGTGTTTGTTTCACCTAAGACATGCGATGCCAAAATGTCTAGTATCGTGTAGATATTTCCAATACATGTATGATCTATTTGAAATATGTAGGACGCGGACTTGGCCATTGCTCCATTAACGATTACAGCTGCACGAGCCAAAGTCGTCGACTTTTCCAGCCCATTCCAAGAGTTCCAGCTTAGCATCCTAATGCAAGAGCCGCCAGAGGAAGAAGATGAGTCTGATGCCACTTTCACTTTCCTCTACCCTTTCCACTGTTATTTGTGGATTTCAGTCTTTGTCGCTCTTATTTTAATTTGGATTGTCTCTCTCTTCGTCGAGTACTCCTACAAGAGGCCCGAGAATAAGCCAACTGGAATAATAAATATTTTACGACAAGAATCTATTGTGAGCCCAGAGTAAGGGAAAGTCGATACACAAAGGGACATTTATAACATACTGTAATAGGACCACATATTATATCGATTGCAAAATATTTTGATGCTTTACTACATACCAGAGTAGAAATATTCTATTCTGATTTTTACTAACAAAATTTATGCAGCATAGGTATATACATACATGAATCCTAATCAGGTTTTCATTTGGGAAATAATGCAGATCGCTTGCTGGGAAACTGATCCGTGTGATCTTCTGGGCCTTTGTGTTTATTGTATTGGCTGCATATGCAGCAAGCTTTGCGGCTCAACGTATTGCCGACTCTGATGAATATATTACGTCGGAAATTGACAGTGTCGAAGACCTTGCTGACGCTACTGATGAAATCCACTTTGGTGTTATTAGCGGCGGATCGACCGAACAGTTCTTTAAGGTAAATAGCTAAAACAAGACTATTATGGATTTAGGATATCTCGACCTTTTAAGATCCAGATAGAGATTGCCCTTTACTTCCGCATTGGATTATGCAAATACATCCCACCAAACTTCGAAAAAGCGGCTGAAAAAATACATTTCTTCCACAGAGCTCAGACAATCCATTGTACAAGCGAATGTACGAGTTTATGAAAGCGAAAAACACGACGGTCGCGTCGAATATCGTCGGTATTAAGAAAGTGAGGGATGATGGTGACGAAGACGATGATGATGATAATGGCAGTGATGAGAGTAGCGGAGAGGACGATGACGAAGATGGTGATTATGAAATGGGAAACAAATGCTTTTTTCCAGTAAAATCCCTACCCTGCGATGCAACGTTTTAAAATTATAACATGTTTTATGTCTAGTTAAATTTGCGTTCATTATGGAGACACCTTCTGCTGAGTACCAACTCTCCAAGGAACCTTGTGATCTCATTGTTGCGTCCGAGGAATTTGGCCCTACAAGGGGTATGTAGATCGAGATTTAAGATTGAATACTATGAAAGTGCTCTTATGAGGCATGCATGAGTTGAGTATGTAAGAATATAACATGTGGATGGGATTTAACTTGGATTTGACATTGTGACATTCTATTGGTGCCTTGAGAGTTTCCATCTGTTCACTAATGTTTCCACTAATCCCTATCATTTCATCCTCTAGGTTTTGGAATTGCTACAGCCAAGGATTCCCCATGGAGGTAATGCAACGCGAACAGATGTCACGTGTTCCAAAGTTACAAACTAAAACACAGTTGTTAATTTGCATATTTCCATTCCCAACAGTGATCGAGTGAACCTTGCTATTTTGGAAATGAAGGAAAATGGTGAGCTGGAAGAGCTTGAAGAGAAATGGTGGAACGAAGGTGCTTGTGCTGGAGACGATGATGGAGAAGAAGAAGAGTCAGGGGACGGCGATGAGGTACGTTGCGTTGTCGTCTGTAATCTTAATTAATTTACATAATACATTTTCGTACCTAGTAAGCTATTGCTAAAGATGATTTCGGGGACTCTTCTTTGTTTTATAGGATGATTTTGACCAACTGAACCTTAGTGAGTTAGCTGGGGTTTTCTATCTTCTGATTCCTGGACTTCTTTTGTCACTGGTCGTGTGGTTTTTGGAAAGCAGAGCTTCTGGAAAATAAAGCACACACCATTTGGTGATTTTTTTTTTATAAAAATGGATTATATGATCTGAAATAATATTGCCTACATAATTTACCATATTATACTATGTATTTATACATGTACCTATATTTCAAATAAGATAATTTATCCGGAATCTGTCGCTTCTCAATAATACGTAATTTATATTACATAGGATGCTCATGCTCACACGAATTTGCTAACGTAACTTTTATTCAAACCCTTTACTAGATTTAATAAAAGATGGCTTTCATTGAATTCCAATTCGACACTTTGAAATGAATCCAGCAAATTGAATCTTTTATTGTTAGAATAAAGCACAATGCATCCTCATGGATCACCCCTACAAAAAAAACTCTCTCAACATAATGGTTGCAAATATCAGCATCTCCTGGTTTCCAATTTTCTGTGAGAAGAGACCAAGGAACCGAACCTTGCTTATAATTCATGTCATGCACTCAGCCAACTCTCGAAGGACGAAAAAATCAAAACAATTCAAAGCTAAAACCATAAATAAGTTAAAGGATCAAAATGACTTCAATATATATTTTTCCTTTCGTTTTGTGGTATAACTGACTTGACTGATGTCTTTCCATATTTATTGAATAGTTCCAACATTGTTTGTTGACATTTGGGATGGGAATACTCCCTAGACAGGGGTCTTAAATGATGGAGAGATAGATCAATGCAATAAATTCCCAATGCCCTTGACGCGTTGAAAACTTGTTTTGAAGCTATTTTCTCTCGACAAATGAAAGTATGAGATTTACCAGCGCTACTTCGTAAGTAGGCAATTTCGGCTCGGGTATAGCATAAAACCGTTTCCAGTCGTTTCAGGATAATACAACGAGAAACTTTTGATTTCCGTTCCGGCAATAACTAGTACATTTTTTTCATTGTGCAACCTCTACACGTCTAAGCATCTTCACACTGGTCATTTCCATTTCCAATCTTCTCCAGGCACTTGCATATACCCCATACTTTTTATGTTTATAAATCGTTTTTGTAGGCTTGTTGACAATCTTCGTGCAAATCCCGAGTCCCGAGCATTTCAGGCTTTAAAGTGCAAACAACTCATATATGTCATTTTACCACACTACAAATATAGAGATAACCTTGGACGAAGCCCATGCGTTTTAAATTTCATTACGACTACGTATTGGGCAACATTATTGGTTTGGTCCGAAATCTTTCTACCATTATTTTGTCGTTCGTGGTCACAGTAGTCACGTCACGTCGCACAATCCCGATGTATGTACCATGTAAGTAATGAAGTGCAACATCATGACACGGTCAAAGCCAAAACGGCGGATGCAAGACGCCAAATTATCTTCATCATCAAATAAATAGTCTACGAACAACTATAAAAAGTATTGGATGCCACTGCAATTGAGTTTGTGAAGCAGCGCAGCAATTACATTCTAAATACATACCTACCTATATACATTTCCTGTCTACTGAACTGTTGCAAACGAAGAAAAAATGTGCGTTATGATGTCCATAATCCATAATATATTAAACTTCTTTCTATAAACCCAATACGTTAGTAGGATTATAATTACTAGGACTTAAAATAGTAGTCGTAAGTACAAAACATTAATTACCATAATTTCTTAAATATTTTGCTAGTGGATGTTTTTATTTGAAACGTTGAATTACATGTAAGTACATTTACTTCTGTTAGCGCAAATGAAAAGTGAATTATATGTATTCTGAGTAAGGCAAAAGACAACTGGTCAATGAATTTCTTTCAAACATGTATTCCAAACATGGTATGTAGCATAACATGGTGTTGGTGACAATAGCATATATTATATTACAGTATTCCTTGCACCATACCACACACACTCCGTGTACAATTGCACTGCACATGAAAATGACAATACTTTCAGTTTATGTGGAAAACTTTCTGTATATAATTTAGTGTAATATTTAGCTATTTCGATTAATAAAAAATTGCGAAACGACTAATATATTCACTAGAAATTTAGCATATTTTTTAGGGGAATGAATACTTTTGTCAAAATTTCATTTTACATTGAATTCATAACGTACGTACCATAGAGGAATAAAGTATGTATCAATGCAATGGTACTTACATACCATTTATGTCGTGAAAAGGACAAAAGAAGTAAAAGCGATACATCTGGTTCATTACAAATTGGAGATTTTACGATAGTATTTTACGTTATCCGTTTTGATATTATGCATATTACAAAAACGCAATGGTAGGTTTCAGAGAAGAGAGCTAACCAAGAAACTAACTAACCTGGAGGCTACAAGTCAAAATGCTAAACCGTTTATATAGGCTAAAAGTCAGATAACTAGTAAAGCTTGAATTTTAGCTTCCCACCTCCAAATTACTTTTGTGTGGTTTATTAGCCATTTTGGGTAAGGCATATGTTTGAAACTGCCAAGCGATATATTTTGAAAATTACGACATTCACACAATAAAATATTTCTTATTGTATTTATAGAACTTTGAATGGGGTGTACAACATCCTGGTGATCTTCAAGTTTAGTTTCAAGCTTAACAGTATACGAAGAAAAGAAAAAAACTAGGTTTCTACGATGCTGATTTTAGCAACGGAGTAAAGAGTTAAGAGAGATACGCCATAAGCGAATTGCCATTATGCATGCATTGTTTATAAGTTTAAGTAGCATCCCATCATAATACCAATTTTTTCTAGTGCATGGCCATGGTCTGTGGGGACTATTCAGAATTATAATCATGCTGATTCAAGTCAAGGCACATGCACAGCAAACCCCCAGGCACATTTTTCCATTGCATCAAATAATCATGTAATAGACCTTATAAGTTGCGTTAAAATGCTTTCCTAGCCCCAAATCCCAACTGTTATATACCTAAATCATTCAACTAAAATGTGGTCTGAAAAACCAGGCTGGCTGGCACAAGAATGTTGTTGGTGAAAATTGCACGTTTTGCTATAACACTTCTACCCGTGAGCTAAGCAAACTTGACTATTTGATTCAGTCAGTTCATCAGATTCATATTGTCTCTAGGCACAGGCACTGATGTGCATGATACACATCATATCTTTGGTATATGCATAGTTATTTTATACTATCTCTTTTATACGTATAAAATTCTGCCGGACGAAGCAAGTGGTGATGGTGAACTCCACTTGACGTCATGACTAAGGTCAGGAAGACAACGCGGGTGTACTAATGGGCGAATTATGTCTATTGCATATTGCAACAAGCTCTTTCTGGCAAAGTAAAAATGGAGTTACAGTGCTGCTCAGTTGAGAATACTTACCTTGAACTTACCTTTACCTTTTCTGGCAAAAAGTAGGAATGTTTCGTATTCTCACACATACCACCACAAGTGCAAAAGCACAAAAAGGGAAAGCAAAGAAAACTCAAACAATATTTCCTAATCATCATCCCATATTTACTGGAGAACTTGCTTGCGGACTTTCACAGCATTCTTTTAAAATCTAATGTTACTCTTATATCATGTCAAGTCGGCGTTAAGGTAGAAATATGGTAAGCATCGTAAGCAAACACGAACGAAAACCATACAGAAAGCTATATATTTCGTCAATCTTGTCCTTTCCAGAAACAACGTCATGCTGCGCTTTCCTTTCTCTGTATATCTAAATTAACAAAGCTCTCTCACTCCTGCTTTTTATCTCTCAACGTTGATTTGTCAGTTCCTGACTCCAATAAATCTAGAGCTAGCTTTCTTCGATACATTGAAAGCGAACACGGTTTAAACATTTATAAAGGGATCTCAAGAGAGAAAGGAAAGTGTCGGCGTTGTTTTGTGACTAACCTAAGTTGTACTCAAGATTTTGGATGTCTTTCAGGTTTGTCCTCGAACTCGAACTCCTTTTCTGTTGTGTGTATGTGACATTAGAGTGAAGCGTTTATTCTCACGCGTATAATAAAATAGAGGAACCTTGATACAGCGACAGCAAAACCCCCTAGATAACACGACTCCTGACTATTTAACATGTTTGTCCAAAAATACATTCTTACAACAGGATAAAAATTCTCTCTTGGGAAATGCTGCTATGCTTCCTAGTGTATTGGCTGTCAGCAATAATAACAAATTAGCGCATCATTTTTCTTTCTTCCGTTTAGAGGAATCGTAACCAAATGCCAGAAAACCTGAAACCTCATGACACTAAGCTAGAGGTTATCTATACCTCACAGCATTTTGATTTCAATGGTTTATACTTTATGCTATTCATAATGAGAATATTTCTTGGATCCCTTGAAGTTATAATTTTTGTGGTATAATTTTAGAGCTTCTGGATGGCTTAGGCATAAAATAGAATATGTTTCAGCCTTATTCCTTTCGTATCGCAAAAAGTGTTATTAACACAAAGCACATCTTAATTACTGCGTTACAGAATTTCATCAGAAGGAACTCAACGTTTAATAGATACGAGGTTGTGTTGTGCGTGGGTTTAGTTCGAACCACCTCCAGGAAACTTTTGGTGGTTTTTATATCATGTTTAAGGTTTATATGGGGAATGCAAATATCAAATTAGTAACATGTCGGGGACTAAATAAAAGCGGAAGGCGTTCCAACCACAATCATTTTGTTAGCAGGAGGTGGTAGGCGGGACTACAATGAACGAATTTTTCCTCTACTACTAACTTTGTCAAACGTTGGAGGTGGTAGTGGTGCTTTAAATCCTTATGAGCAACTTCTCCCATCAATGAAATGCAAAATGATATCGACTAAAGTACAAATTGTTGTGGTCGCAGCGGCCAAGCTGTTATGTGTGCAAAAATACATGATATTATGAAGCACAAAATAGTTGCTACTACTTACTTACTCACTTCTTGGTTAGCTGCAGTTTTATAATATGGCAAAATCGCTTTGAACATATTAGCTTACAAGGTTTTCAACGAAAATGCACATATTTCTGTATTGGTATCGAACATCAGTGCCCATTCAGATGTTAGATATGCTCATAAGGATGGATGGCACTGTGTGGGACAACGGCCACACTGCAAATGAAGCAAGACACAGGGCATTTGCTTACATACTTGAGCCAACGAACCAAGCACACATATGTACAAAGAAAAATAAGAGAATGAGGCTTTCTGCTACGTTAGGCAAAACGAGATAAAACTCTGTATTACACGATTCGCTTAGGTTCTACCTTACACACGAGCTAGTCTGCTCACTTGTTTCACAAACGAACACGGAAAGTGCACGATCTTTTTGCTGAAGTAATGCCAAAGCTATGGGCTGAATGCTGAAGCACATAGGGGGGCAGTATTACATTATTCGTAAAACACTTTCTAGCTTTGCTCACTACGGGCTGAAAGGCAATGTCGAGCAAATACTCTTTTTTCAAAAAAATTCGTTCCCAGTCACTCAGGACATAACAGTCTTTGCTTGTCTTCTAACAAAGTGCGAGTGCAGTGCAGTGTTTTCCTTGTTTGTGAATTTCCCCGTCTGTCATAGTCATCATTGGCGTGTGTGATCTGTCCGAGGTTTTACTGCAAGCCTATTAAACGGGAAGATTCTCCTGGTTATTCTTCTTGAACGTTTCGCACTGCAGAAAAGAAATGTATCGTAGTATACAATACCAAATATTTGTATTTTTTCTTGCGCTAAATTATAGTTTAGGTTTGGTATGAGTGAGTAAGTAGTAAGCGGCAAACACAGTTCACAGATTGCGTTGTAGTAAGACGCGAGTCCTTATCCAAATTTTATACATATAGGCACATAGAAAAAGTGCACTAAACAAGCATCATATATACATATAGCAACACTGCTAACAAAGCATATCACATTACTGTGTGAGCCATACTTCACAGGATCTGTTGACATTGCAAATTACAAAAAAAAATATTATACAGACATCCAATGGTTTTATTTCTCCAGTCCCAAACTAAACTCTGAGCAAACAGACTCGTTTATCTTATCCTTTAAGTCATTAGCAAGCGATTATGCATATATAGTGATACTTCATACGAGTAAACATCAATGCAGAGTCAATACGTGGTGTATAGCCATTATGACATGTGCTTCCTTATATGTACGGATGTTGACTACGAAATGGTATGCAATGTTATTATGCTGATATGATCGTGAACAGCGAGTATTTTTAACACTTGTTATGCCAGTGACTCCCATTTCGTTTTGCCTTTGAAATTGTCATTATTACACAAACTATTTGAGTGGATAAATATATTACTCCTGCCTTTTCAAATACCTCACGTTTCCTTCACTCTTGGGAAAATAAACGTGTCCATTAATAAACCGTGGATATTCTTCAATAACTTTGAGGATATGAGTATGGGAGTATAAAAGTGATCAGGTTAACACACTTGGGATGACTTTACAGAAAATTTATTTTTCTTCCTAAAAATAAAAGCAGGTTGATTTGTGTTTATCCGAGAAGACAGACACTCGTCGTCGACTCTCTAAAGCGGGGAAATAATACACATGGATTTTGGGAAAAAAGGCTGCAACTGAGAGCAGCAAGGGAAAACTAGCAACATCAGCCTGTTTTCACTCGCCCAGTATTCAGTTGGACGACAGAGAGCTAGCAAGATAGAGGGAAACAGAAGTGTGCTGTGCTCGTGTAAGAAAGTAGTAAAACCAAATAATATGTACGATATCCTGGGAAAATCTTTGCAAAAGATACAAATATCTCCTGCTTTGCATTTCCGTACTTAAGTAATTTACGTCCCACCGGCTTAATACCACCACCACTACAGTCAATTATAAGTTCAGTGGACCCAGTTATTAACATAGGAATACGACACACACATGGAGTAAACTGTATGATTTCGAAAGGAACTCACATCATATCCTTATACCGTGTCTATATAAAGTGTAGTGCGACAATTTGCCAGTTGCCATTCATTACGTGTACCTTTTCCTTCATTCTTATGAATATGTGAACAGATGAAGCACGGTTACAATCCATGTGAATTTCCTCACAGCTTCGATTAAAAACATTAGATATACTCTAGACTAGAACTGTATATACGTGCACGACAATAAAACCCAATTACACTTCTGTGTACTGTTAATTACCTCCATTTTTATCTGATGTTATCGCATCTTGTCAACTTAGTAAAGAACAGCGAATGCGAGTAAGTCAAACGTGAATTTTTACTTGTATTATTACATATTTAAGCCTAAAGTCTTTTTTGTATCAACTATCTAAATGTTTTTTTTGGCTTACAATGAGTCAAGGAGGGGGTATTATAAAATGTCATAATGGCACTTCGTTTTAGCTTGAACGATTTAAAATTCAAAAATTACGGCCGAAATATTAATTATGTTTATCACATATTTGCTCATTTCAACTTGTCACAAGAAAAACGCCAAAAAGTTAGCGAAGCATTTTTTAACGTATTTAATGGGCATGTGATGTTGGCATAAATATTTTTTGCTTTTCATAAAAAAAGAAAGAAAAAACGATGTGCCCAGTGCCCACTTGGTGGATCAGTGCCGCCTCAACATACAAGGATGAAATGCTTGCAAATCATAATTGGTGGAACAATACGATGCGTTGTGTGATATGCAAATATTTCGTACATGTTTGCGTAGGCATTTATTTGTATCTATTCACGTTCATCCATTACTTTTGACAGCTATCTTGACAAACTCGCCATATATAAAAATAAATATTGCGCTGGGGTAAGCGAAAAAGCACATGTACCAGAATTAGCAGTATCGTACACCACCACGTTAGGAAGCAAATGAGGAATGACAATGCAGTTTAATAACTTAACGAACAAACAATTATGTCTGTGTATGTGTGGTAATGTCATATAATTGTAAATATAAAGTCGAAAGGTACACCACTTGGTACTTCGATGCTCAGTTTAGTAGGTGATTGCAAATGAGGATGAGACGGGAGGCAACAAAGAGTTGTACATATATATACCGTGTAGCAGCACCAAGCACCACCACACACACACTCAACTTTGTCGCTCTTATACAGTCCAAATATTTGCTGAATTTTATGAAATGCCGATGTCAGGATGTGTAGCATTTTGTGTGTGAGCATTTGCGGAAACGGCATTATACACAAGCCAAGTAAACAATGACATGTCAAAGGAAGTTGCTGCATGTTCGTGTTGGCCAGGATAATGACAGTACCTTCTAAAATTCCAAAAAAAAATTTGATAAAATTAGAAATGATCAAGTTGCGTGTCTATAGGTAGCGTTACAACTTGCAGCCTGACCAGAATAATGACAGTACCTTCTAAAATTCCAAAAAAAAATTTGATAAAATTAGAAATGATCAAGTTGCGTGTCTATAGGTAGCGTTACAACTTGCAGCCTGACCGAACTTCATAAAAACAAAGATCGTAAGCGAAAATAGGTGTACACGAAAAGCTTGATACAAGTAGGTATCGACACATATACGATATTTCTTGCATTTTAACAGCTGTATTCGTTAAACTGAAAAGTTGGAAGGATAGGTTTAGCCTGGCTCCCATGGCCTGTTATTGTCTTACGATTTGGACCGTTGATGTAATGATCATGGCGATTATTGGAATGGGACTACAAGTATGAAGCTGGCATGTACGTTGCACACATTTCATATAGTTGAAGTATTCTATTAACAACAATTGTAGGTCGAATATGTTTCCACTTCATCAGGTACATCTTTACCATTCTGGTGCGAATAATGCGAAAGTTGATACTTCAACACGAAGTTGCACAATAACACATCATCGACATCATCGTTGCATATATACATACTCGCATTCTTTTATATACGACTCATGCATGCCTGTCGTCGCTTACTATCAAAAGTTACATCGGGCTAAATATTCTTATTGTAGCTACGTTTGTAGGTAGGGAATGGATTAATTCAAAAGAGATTCAACTTTGTGTTCCCAAGAAAGATGATTCAAGAGTCCAGTTCAGTTTCACAGATTACTGTCCTAGCGCACGAAGAATACCAAGTGGAAATCTTGTAGGGTGGAATAAATGATTCATTTACATATTAAACCAGTTGCCAGCAGCTTGTCTCGGGGTTGACGGCGAAGGTTCTTTGTTGGCCCAGGTATTGCATTGCATTGCAACTACGCCAGGCTCGGCTGAGCTTTCAGAAGAGTACGAAAAGAGTGAGTGGAGAGAGATTGTTTACGTGTTTGCCAAGCTACTCTGCATTCCACAGAGAACCAGGTACCTTTTGTGAAGACTTAATATTTCAATACAAAATTCGATCGGTATCTACATTACATCCCAGCCAGAACAGAAACCATCTGTACAAAGATAATATAAAACCGTCTCCCAATTTCCTATCTCAATCCAATGTGAGTTGTAAGAACTACTCATGCTTTTAGTATTACGCTAATACTATACCTACGTAGAGACTCAGAATCCGGCAAACATATTTCTAATATACTATTCTTGCAGTGACCACAAATTGATTTTTATGATTCTCACAGGTTTTCTTACATTGGCAAAATATACACAAAATCTCTATGATTCCGAAATGACAAAGAAAGTGCTGTCCGATGTCCAACAGAACGGCTGTCGTAGTATATTATCATTGCGACCTTCATAGTGATTGGAAAAGATGTTAGACTTTTATCCATCTTGAAAAAGTTTTCCTTCGAGACTTATTGTCTGTAACTCTTCTCATAAGCCACTGTCACATTTCATACAACATAAGTATCCCATAGTCTTTATTAATGCTTTGGAGGAGGACATTTTCTTAAGAAAAATGGTGCAAAAGATGACAAAATAATTGTTCTCCTTTCCTAGCTTGTATCGACCATAAAGGCAAGCAAGCACAAACTGCGACAAATGATAATTCGTATAGACCATAAAAGGAGGATACAAAAATCCCCTAAGAGCGATGTATAGTTTCGCTTTTTCCCTTTCATGGCTAGTAAATTATTGGATTTCATAGTCATAATTATTAAAAGTTCATAGAAATCCTTGACAAACAGCGATGCTTCTTTATCATGAATGAGTCGCGTCATAACTAATGTCCGCCAGTCCGTCCATTTCATAGAATTTGGACTTGGGTTACATTACAACATGCTCGTTACAAAAGCAACCCTTCATCATTTTTTCCTTCTCGAATTCAGTTTTCCCTTGTGACAAAGCGGTTTAGGGGACAGGTGAGGAAATAGGGATAAGGCAAGGTAGTAAAAATAGAACTAGAGTGATATGTAAGAAGTTGTGAAATAGTGTACAGACAAAAATAACGTATACTGCATCTTGGCAAATGAACGCAGACAAGTCAGGGGAAATCGTAAGGGAAATAATGGAGGGAAAACCTCGAAGGATACCTAGTAACTCGCCCTCATCAGCTTTCAGAGAGCCAGCTGCTGCAAAAGTACTACAAAAAATATGGTCCACCGTGTCTTCCCGTTTTCTACCTTTTCATAAAAAAGAACACTACTTCGTAAACGTATTGAATTGAAGGAATACTTTATTCAGAGAACCCTTAACTTCACAAGCCGTAGTGCTTGCATCTATGTGGTTCCCATCCCATCTGCATGCATCTTTATATACTCTTATCAACGAACACATTTATTTCTGGAAGGGGAATAGGAAGGAAGGGAATGAAAGAATGGTGTTTTTCTTCTACCTGGATCACCATAAAGGATGATACTATGTCAAGTTCTGCCATAAATGTGAACTGTAAATACTAGCCGTGAATGAAAATCCGCATTTACAAGCCTTTTCAAGCAAAGGGACGTCGTTTTTGTGGGAAGTTGGGCGAAGTAGTGCTCCCGTGCTGGTACACGGTAACAGTAACCGGTAACATATCATCACAGATAAAACTGGGTCGCTAGAAGAGAATAGTTGATGGTAAAAATGTTTATATAAATGTAGGAATTTGTATATACACCTAACTCCGGGCGAATGTTGAGACAGAAAAATGACAAAACTCTTTCCTATAATCCGAGAAAATGCAAAATACGACTGTGAGAAAGATTACTTTTCACGGACAAGTCACAACCACCTAGTACCACACAACCTCAAAGTGTTCTATAAATGGAATATAACGGTTAGCTTTTCCTATCGTTATTCATTCTATTGCCATTCAAAAAGCGCAATTTTATAGACCCTGTACGAATGCCTTCCCATTCCCAATAAATCTCGCCACTTTCACTTGTGATTTTATCCTGTGTATCACACAACTCTGGAGAATTTCCTCTTATTCATTCATGAATGTCGAGCTTTCATGTGGACTTTGATCCACCGCTACCAAGCTTTCATTATGTGGGCAGGTGGTATGAATAAAACATTCGGAATTGGGAAAGGATATTCGCTTTGTATACATTAAACCGTCCTTTTTTAATAAAACATAAGGCACGATGTGGTATCCACCATAATAAACTATTAACGAAAAATCATAGAGATTGTATGTAATATAGCTTGTTTTACAAGATGAAAGTCATCCGAAACAGTATTCTTTTGACAACTAGTACACAGGGAGCATTATGTTTGCATTTGGTGAGACTCACATTCGTAATGCTTTTAAACAAAAGATATTTTCCCTGCCTTGATCCATTTATGAAATAAGGGTTCTGCAAGATTAAGGCCACTTACACTTCGTTAGTCATTTGAGAGTGCTTCTGGCTTAATCTGCATGATAGTTGAAATATGTGATAAAAAAAGCTTCAAAAATTCTTATCGTCGAGCGAAACAAATGCCACTTGAACTTGGTTTGGTTAACTCGGATGGATTTGGCCAGCCAGCATGTGGGCTATGCTATGGTATTGCATTTATCAAATGATCTTCTACTTCTTCAATCTACCTCGAACTTAATTAATTTTCTTTGCATGCATGCAAACTCCGACATATGGAAAATGGGTTCCTATATCTGTGACCTTTAGTCTTTCATCTTTTATGGTGAAATGCAGCTGGAGGTCACATAAATATTCACATCAGGAATCCAATTATCAACCAGACACAAATTTTCCACTTTTTATTCCATACTTTTTCTAGGGGAAAATGGGGTAGAGATGTGAAAATCATGTGGCTATAATTACCATCTATTTGATCCGATTTTTACTACAAAGCAGTTACAACAGGTACAGACGAGGTAGAATGCGGTATAACAAGCATTGATTGATTGCAAGCTAGCAAAGTTCAAAGTATTCCTGTTGGATTTTTTTCAAAGTGAAAGCGTTCTGGTTGAGTTCAAATGTAGGATTTCTAAAGTTCTCGTGCAAACTTTCAACATTCCAGTCCGGTTGCGGATTACGGATCGCAAATATCTAAAGTTTTTAGCTACGCATCGCCAACCTTTATAGAACGAGACAGAAAAGTTACAATACTTTGTATTACAATGTTTGAACTTTCTGTGAAATAAAGCAACGAAGAAAGTTTTATTCTGTTGGATAAAATATTTTTCAGTACTCACTCATGGGGCGGGATGGTAGGATGAACGTTTTCACTGTGCCAATTAGATCCTGTAAATGGGGTTTTGCTTCTCTGTAGCTGTATAAGCGACAACGGAAGTGTAATACTTCGCAGAATACGGGCAATGCATGAAAAAATGAGCAAAAAATGTTCAACTAGTTCCATGGATCCTTCTTGACTGTACGATATGGAAAGCCTTGTGGCATGGCCTACAAACATCTTTACTGCATTGCGTAAAAACTTTCATAGACTTTCATTCTACAACTTAAACTCAACAATTTTAGACGAACCCATAGACCCACAACAACGGGAGTGTAATCATATAGTCCAATTCTATGCTGATGCTGCTGACTACAACAATGTGTGAAAGTAAAGCGCACTTGGCCATAGATATTCATAAACGATACTCTGGCTCTGGCTACCACGACTATAACCAATGGGTATGGATGGATATGTATGGGTACTTCATTGAGAACTTTATTCCGGCATGTATACAAGCAGTGTGTAGTATGTATGCTATGCTAAACCTATGCGCTAGCCAGGAAGATTGGAACCGTTAGATTATATTATAGTATACTGGATGGTGGTTGTGATTATTTATTATAATGAAACAGCGACAATTGGGAAAGTTAGCATTGGGAGCAGCAAAACTAGCTAGATTTCATAAACACTGCATAAAAAATTGCACGACTGTGTATAATAAAACCATTTTGCAACTCATTTCAGAGACAGGTTGATCTTTTCCTATATTGTATTGTTTCTTTAATTAAACCATTGAAACCTTAGAATACCCCAACGACAGGAGTAACCGAACAGATAAGAAATCCTACACAAAAATGACATCTGAAGCCCGAATCCCGTTTGTATTTTCCCAATACATACCGAGTAATGCGCATTGGATTGGAATATACGGAGCTTAAAACGCTTAAGAGTTAAAACGCTTGAATGATATGTATAAACCATGGCGCCTTGTGCAGAACTTGCTTGAGTTTCCTGCTTACAACTACCTGCTGGGAAGCATTTAATAAAAACTCATTTGATTCTTCCGAATTCCTGACAGCGTATCCCTCACAGAGAATGTACCAGGCTATTTATATCATTTATATTTCGTACTGGGAGGATGCGATTTTTTTACAATACGTGCGTAATTGCACAAAAAGATAATCTTGGAGTTTATTTGAGTGTGTCGGAATATGCCGTTCTAAGCTAACATCTTACGTTTCTTACTCTTGTATTGCAGGCTAGAAAACGACAACCACCTGGAAAATAAGTAGCGAACATCATATTAAGTGTAGGACTGTTGCAGGTGGGAAATATTGTCCTTCACTTCAGTCATCGCCTGTTCAGCATCCGTTGGCAAATGGTATAAAACCAGTGCCTATGGAAATTTCCTAAGTTATCGAAATTCATTGGCAGAAAAAGTAGTGACGTTTGGAGTGTGGAAATAGACGCTCCATTGCAAGATTGCAACACTTTCTTTGTCTTCACATTATTGTCATTCGCCATCCTCAACGGTGGAAGCGTGTTGCTGGAATTTTTTCTCTCCGTCTCATCGTTATTATTAGATTCTGAAAAAAATTCAACAAAGTCTTTCTAGACTTTCTATTTTTTATTAAATATTAGAAAATACAGGTGAGCCAACAATTATAAAAACGAAGCGCGACACAATTCATTTGTCGTTTATGACTATGACTGATATTTAATTTGGTTGGTTATTGTTTTCTGCTTTATGGCAAAATTGCTCCAGCAGACCTTTACAATGAGTACTGAAGCAAACTTCAAATCCAAGGACTTCGCCGTTCGTGCACAAAAGAAAATACTGGGTCAATTTTCCAGTAGGAAAGCTGCGAAGGTATTCATCAATGAAAATCTAGCAACTTTACTGGATCTCCTATACCAACTTATGAAGTCGCATGTAAGTAAAATAGAGCGAGCAGGAAATGGGAATTCGCTTATTGTGTCATTGTGTTTAATCTTACCATCTATCACGCAACTTTTAGTAGACAAAAGTATATATCGTTATCAACTATCTACCAAACCAACCTATGGACTAGACACTAATAGAAAAACTTTTTTTTGTTTTTAGACGCAAGATAAAAAAGTTGCAGAAAAGTTTGTCAAGAATATAATCAAACTGTCTATTAAAATCGGAGTACTAGCACAGAATGATCAGTTTACGCAAGATGAAATCAGAATTGCCAATAGGTTTGCCGAAATGTTCAGGAATACAGCAATGACTATTGCAAGTTTCATAGAGGTATGAAAATTGAATACTATACTGTCAAAAGTTACTTCCTACTTCCTCGTGCAAAATAAATATCTGCATATACATATTAATGTTTCTTTTTTGTTTAATTTAGGTTGATTTCAGTTATGATCGGAATGTCCTGCTAAAGACAGTAAATGACTGTGAGAGTCAGCTCAAGCTCCTTGTTAAAAACCATCTGACAGATAAATCCCTTGGTCGTATCCAATTCGTTGCAAACCATCTGAGAGATCCAACATTACTTGACGCAGCATTTAAGAAGGGAACGCCTCAAAATGAAATCATGATTCAGATGGTGAATGAAATCAATAAGGCCATCGAAAATGGCGATTTGTGATAGCGATAAAAACGAGTCAAACATATTCATATATTAATGCATTTTGAATTTGTGCGATTTACGAAACACAAACTCAGTTACTTAAAATACTAGATAGAATATAATAGGAATGTTATTTTGTAACATCGTAGACTTTTTACCTGAAACGTGTGTAGTTTGGTATGCTTCGTGATGTTCTACTTTTGCATGATAAATATATGTATAAGCGTTGATTTCATAAAATAATGTTGGGTTTCGTTAGACCTACAACAAGAGTTCAACATAAAAATTTATACAAACTGGAGTGTTCTGTATTTAAGTGAAAATATGGAGTATTTCTGAACTGAAGGATCTTTACCATAACATATGAAATAATTTTCGGAAGTATACATTATACAAGATATTTAATGTAAATGTTTTCCTCATAAAATGTTGTATTGAGATTTAGTCCTGCATGCACATTTTGTGTAGTACATCGACAGCATAATTACGGATTTGAATATTTCGGAATGCTTCAAATTCCACGTTACAAATAATTTAAACTCCGATAGGCTATAGAATTAAAAATTCAACACTAAAGTCCCTTACCACACGTGCGTATTAGTGATAGTAAGTATTAAGCATAAATTTACGTTTTACTATATGTAATCCTTATATAAATATGCAGAATGAAGCAATTGTTATACGTATAACCGATTTATTTCTTTGTCGCTATTTACAAATTTGGCTATCGTGGATATGCCCACTAAATCACAGAACAAATTCGTGATTTGTATACCTAACTTGGTTGTAGTACAACCTTCCAAGCCAAGTGAATAAGATCGTGTTTTCGATTTACATAAAAAAGTAATAAAATTTACCAATTAATTTACACTAAAATGTCGTGTATTATTTGGTATTATCACTACTACTTTGTGCTAATTCTCAACGCATGTATTTTCTTGTTAAACCCGTCGAAAACGAAGAAACCTACGCCTACGCCGATCAAAACTGCTAAAAATATCCAAATGTTAAAAGTCATTACTACTAACATTAGCGCATAGCCTAGACAAACTTGGCACATGTGAAGTAATGTCGAACATAACAATTCCAGCAGTCCAACATGGAACTGGGGCCGTTGGCAGCCTTTCCCGGAACTTCTCAGATTACCTGTGGCAATTACGGGGACCTGTGATACAACGGTAGTAGGTGAAGACTTGTCGCAATTAGGTTTTGCTGGGATATTGTCATTTTGTTTAGTATGATCCTCGCATCCATTTTTCTTTTCATCGCCAGTTCCATTATTGTGGGACTTTCCATTGTGCTGAGACTTCAGATCTTGCAGAACCATTACAGAATCACTGGCTCCATTTTCAGTTTCATTACAGCTACGTTTAGTTAAAAACTTGAGGTACAACCAGTCTCTCAGAGTCCTGGTGGCTTCGAAACAAAAAGCTACTGCGGACGTGAGTATGCATACTCCTAACAGTTCTGCAAGCATAAACAAGTCCAAAGGTATTTTACAACGAAGTTTTCAAATAAAGTAACCTCAGTTTAATAAAAAAAGAAGCTTACGCTCAGGTGTAGTAATATTCACACGACTAAACAAAAAGTCATTAAGCAGGAAACCACTCCAAAAGGCTGATTCCATCTTTGCAAGTTTTTAGCAATCCCAGGTAAGTTCCTATGTTCTTCTCAACCGTCAAAATAGTTCCGTATGGAAACGATCCATGCGTATATGCTGCTTACGTTTTAGACGATCATTCCTTTCATGCATTCCACTTACTTCAGTTACACAGGGTACACTGGAATAAGATACTAATCACTATATTATGCACAATTTTTTATTCCGTATAACTGCCAGGAAGCATCCTACCTTTCTATTCCAGCTTATGCACGCAGTGCGACTCACACATCAACTTGCATATATCGACACTGAACCTCATGCATTGAGCAGCCAGTCAATATTCTCAGTGCATCTGTAAATGAATATAATCCCTATCCTTCAGTGGCTTAATCTATCTCATAGTTTTTTCCGTAAATAAGAAAAATCACTTCACTCGTTATCGTTATCACTCACAGTAGTTGTAAGCGTAGTATATATAGTATGACGTATGAAAAAAAGCTTTAGTTCCACTAACTTCTGAGTTCGATCTTACAATATGTCGCTGACTTAATGCTTCATTCACTCGATTCAAAAAATAACATCGTTCCCTACCACATCGCTCTCAACAAATCAGTATACGCTGATGTGTTTGATTGAGTTAAATGCGAACGCACACACCACGATAGTTCTCCTACTATGAAATACTTCATGGATACTTTACTCACAAGGTCATCACGTAAGGAAATTTACTTTGCGCTGCCCACTCAAATGAAAATATTCTAACATAATGATATTATTACAAGTAGTGTTTAGTGCACACGGTACACACAATATACAGAACACGCGTGCAATCATGTTTAATACATTGAATAATGACCTTATTCACTATCCCCTGCATATAACTATTAACCCTTTTAGAACTACATCGTATGGCAAACGGCAACATAATGAATACATAATAATACGATAATACGTAAAAGTGTTCAAATTACTATACGTACGCAACGCATTCATGCAAATGTGAAGTCCCTCTCCTCTCAAAGGTCAAAGTTATAAAGAGAATGTGTCTATATACGGCCGTGAACATAATTAACTTCACCAACATAAATTAAAGTTATCACCATTTTTTATTTCCGTTTGTTTAGACGTATAATCTCGAAAAGGAAACATTTGAGATTTACTTGTAAACGTGTTTAACATGCATCACACATACATTAGATTCCTCAAAGGTAGTGCAGGTGCAGGAATTGCTGCGCTATACTATATCGTAGCCGGTAGAATCTACTTATTCCTTGTGAGAGTTCTTTGCTTCTCAGCAAACTCAACAATTTTCTCCTCCACGCGTAAACCCTTCCGCTTGCGAACAGCATTCATGTACTTTCTAGCCCGGTTTTCGGTGTCCGCCTTTTCTCCAAAATGCAAGTATTCTTCCTCAGTGGTAGGCTGCCAAAACGGGTCGATTTCCAACACCTAAAAATTCCAAATGAAAAACTTTAGGAACACATTATCAATGTGATGCCAGCATTTCCATATTGAAACCAAAGTCTGAAAGCAAAAGTAAAGTGCATATATTCGCTTTGAATTTACTCAACTCCCAGATTGAAAGTATGTAGTTGTTGTAAGCCTTATAAGTTCAAAAGCATTATAATACGCAAATCTGCTTATACGTAGGAACCTTCTTCGCCTTTTCCAATAATTGACTAGAACGCTAATTAGCAATACGGAATATTAACTTGTAATACATAATATGCTAAATAGGCATAAGGACTTTCATTCTGTTAACGTGTAAAGTAACGATCATCCAGATTCCAGGCACAAATTATATTCCTTTTCTAACACTCGGAATTGTACTTTTGCTAACCAGGTGATCCGATGATAACACGAATCGAGTTCATAATATAGTTGGACATTTTAACGTCTATCGTATTTACCATACCCATAACTGTCAGTGATTCGAAAAAAATCTGTAAGCAGATGATACGCATAGATTACGTGAATTGAAGAGGGTGCAGCTAAACTGACCAGAAGCCAAGCCTAGATCCACGCATTTCATCTTTCTGCATCTCATATTTCAATTCTTGTGTCACTTTGTGAATAACAATTCAACTAGGTTTTACAGACGACCACTGTCTAAGAAAGAACAGGTGTATGCTGATAAACGAGGATCGGATCGTGACAGTCTTGAATTATATTGTCATCCCATTACATGTGATGCTGATGGCTTAAACTGCCTAATTACTTTTTAAGTGGCGAACATGCGTATTTCCCCAATATTGCTCAATTTCGCTATCGAGTACCTGACTCTCAATTTTTCATTTCAAGAAACCACTAGACATGGTTTTCATCTGACTCAACAGAATTAGGGTATACAAAGATCAATTTTGGTTGATTTGCGTCTTGTAACAAGCTCTATTACGCACAATACCAGTTTGATTAGGTAGGTGTTCAGAACACAAATTTGTTAGTGCGAAATTTGACAAAATGATGACACAGAAGTACCTGCTTGATGACACGATTCTCACATCAGTCAATTGCTAGCGCGGATCATTCATGAGTATATATACACCATGTGTTTGCAAAACATTTCGGACTTGCGTAAATAGTGAAACAAAAAACATGACCATACACGGAATGAAATAATGGCCGTATTTTCTACCAAGAATCATAGATCCAGATTGTAATTACAAAATAGTTCCCTAATTGATACGCAATTAGGGTACGCGATGGAATTCAATTTACCCGTGGATGACAAACACTCTAGAAATTCTTCAACTAATTCAATCCAATCACTCGTACTAGCAAACTGCGCAGAAATGCCTCAGTCTAGCTTTTGTAAACAAGATTCTAGCCAAAAATACAAACAGCACCTCACCGCATGATAACTAACATTCCAAGAACCTTATTTTTTAATTTCCAGATTGTCTAGCTTGAGCTACGCAAAACCTAAAAGGACTAAAAGGAGCAAGCCCATATTATGCATGATATTATTATGCCTGTAGTAGCTGACTTGATTTTGCGCGTCATGATCAAATAATCTTTGGGGCTTGTTATTTTATGAATGAAAATGAAAACGGACAAGCCCATGTTCACGATCTTCCCCTCCAATTTTTATGTGTACATATTGCTGCATGAGTATACTCTTTGGATAATTCCATCCTATCATCATATCATCAGCATTCCTTCCTAGTCATATTATCTGTTAACTCTTTTTTACACTGTTATTACCTTACCTTACCCTACCTTAGTTTGACTAACCGTATGATTTGACTACGATTACTGACATCCAAAAAAACTACTCACACTACTTTTGTTCTAAGGAGGATGGAAACGGAAAGTAACAATATTATATTACTCACTTCTATTTAATGACCATAACACTCATTCATAGTCATAGTTAGACATATACGTGAAAACACGTCCTACTAGCATTTACTTGAAAAATAGGTTCTAGCTCTCCCTAAAGAATCCCAGTTGGGATTTTGATGATGATAAGACTTGAAGTGGATGTAATAGCAAACAACGTCAACTAGTCGTGGAACTGCCTGCCTGATGCCTGACCCACCCTCCCCATAAAATTTCATTCAAAACTTTTTATAACCACTTGTCACCGCTGCTGTAGAAGACATGTTTCATTTCTACCACAATAGAAACACTCGGATTACTGATTATCATTCTACGCCAACCATTCCAAGACACTAAAACCATTCCCTGGAATATCATAAAATATAATGATTATTTTGAGGCGCTGCGCTTGCTAGCATGGTATGCGACGGACAGGTGATTTTTTTGAAACTTCTAGACGCATTTGTCTCACCTTGCCTGTGAACGTGTTGTGCTTCGTGAGAAAACGAGACAGGGATTTAAAAAGCGAATGTATGAGACTTATTTCCCCCGGCAAGATATCCACTGCGCATACACATATATAAATGCCAACTCATGGGAGATATCTATCCAAGCAAAGGTCTAGTTAGCCAAAAATCAAAAACCGATATTTCATTCCTTGCAAATGCGCCCATCTCATTTCGATAATGTTATTGTGCCTTGACAAAAAATCCATTCTTTTCGTGTTTCTGAGTGAGCAAAAAAATGGAGTAATAAATTAATGATATACCGATATTCACAGAGGAAGAACTGCAACGTCAAACAACGTGCCAATCTCTTCGCTCATAAGAAAAGTGAATACCAGAAAATAAGCAAATTATCTGGCGGTGAAATTACACCCGCACCTACCAATGAAAAAAGTGATGAACAAATTTCACATTCCGTTCAACTATAATTTAGCAGGAGCCACCAGTTTTTATGTGTATACTTAAAAAATAAGAAATGTATACGAGTTTGGGTTGATGACGGTCTATGCTGGGTCCGCAACAGTCCGCATTATAGATGGTGGTATAGTGTTGTCGCTTGGTACAAGCATATATGTATTAGAAAGAATTTTTTAGCCGCATTCAGCATTTAATTTACAATGATAACAACTGTAACCACAATTCACATGGAATGATACTCCTTCCACGGCAGAAAAAGTACAAAAAGGTTTCTTTGGGGGAATGTTCTCCTTACGCTGGTTGACTATTTGCATTTTACTTGTGAATGAAACATAATAATGAATGAAATATTAATGGAAGGTATCTGACTGAATTTTTATACAAATGACTGCTATTGTCATTAGCACAGAAATCCAGGTAGAATTAGAACATACATGATACATCGCTATATCACTAAACATGAATATTCGCATCGATATACCTTAAAAATTCGCAGTGTTGGTGTTGGCGTGAAACATTTGTTTTCTCCATTAATGGGACTGTAAAAATGGTAATAAAAATACCGGTGCATATTTAAAACGGCACTTTTATTTTTATATGTAGTACCTAGCCAAGGACTAACATTTTACTTCTGCGTACAGAGTACACATGCAATGATATATATACCTTACCCATTAGATTATACAAGCCTACCCATAGATCGATAATAGTTGTAATACAACGTGATTAAATATGTGTCGATATTCGTATCTAGTTTCTTGAATTATGTTATACTTGTCAAACTTTTATTGGTTGTATCCAGAAATATGGGACGATTGGTTTTATTCCAGAAAACTCGCCCTCTACTCATGACCGAAAATGGCTCCGCTAGCATTTCAAGTTATACGGTACGAGCAAACGGCGTAGTTGTAACAGATCGTGTTGGTAGTAGCACATCGTATTGTAGTAATGAATAACAATCAAGTAACTTGTACCGCACCTTAAAAGAACCCTAATTTCCATTCATTCATTTTCGGCGATCCTTTCATTCATATTATTTCAAAGTACCTGGTGCTGTCAGCGTCGTTCTTTCCAACAATCATATTTATGTAGTATATCACGTCACGATAAAACCAGAAACATTCTTCCTTACGTAATGTACTCGTGCACCAAACATAATTTCAAGTATGTATGTAAGTGCAGCTAGCGCCAGCGGTATAGTGCATCTCTGGAAAACGTACAAATTAAACACGACTTTTCTCACGAGGATCCTTTCCTACAGACAATTTTCCCTTTGCTCCTCTAATGACACTAGCGACAATGCTGTGTGGAGTAATATGCTGTAGTTACATCAACCACCTTCCATGCACCGTATCTGACACGGCGTACATGATCCTACTTCTGTAACCCATAATACACAGGATGAAGAAGGTTTCATATTTTATTTTGAAATTTTAAATCAGCTACAAAACCGCATTCCTCAAACGCTCAGGTATGCACATCTACTCGGGCATAAATAGAGCAAAAAATCGTAAGTTGCGAAGCAAGCGTAACACTGAATTCGGTAATGTACAAGAGCACGCATGTACAACTAACATGAGGGGGAGACTGAAACTATGCAATGCGGCATGGCATCTCATCATCAGACAACAGGTATAATCACTCGTGAACTCTTGGGAGTAATATTACGATTTATCTTTAACAAGGAAATACTCTAAACATGGGTGACTAGACTATATATTATTACGCTCACTTTACAGGCATCGCTTTTTTATACGTAAATACGAGGAGAGGAGATTGCGTGAACTTTATAAAAAATCACACTCACGCTCGAACAAATTCCATCGCATGCCACATCATTTTACACATTCCATCACATTCCCGAAACAATTGTCTTCATACATACAAAAAGATAGTACTTTCTTTTCTACCTTGTTTTTCATTACATTCCATTCACCATCTTTCGAAAAGATTATCATCTATCTCCACTCCTTGCAACTAGTTGCTGACAGGCAAAAAGCATAAAATGCACATTAGTTCAAGCATGTCATTGCATTCCTATTCGTTCTTTCTCCATCACATTTATCAATTGTATTTTAATTAGGAAAGACGTGTCAGGCAGGAGTAGAGTGTGGCAAAGTCTGGATTCACTTGTGGAACGTATTACCTACTAGCACACACTTTCATATATCATAATAACAACTAAATATATTTTTATTAGATTATTTATAAAACTAATAAAACTTTTTAAAGAATGAAACACGACTCAAGACATCATACAAACGGCAGTTCTACTGGCAGATAAAACACCCTGTACTTTCTCTCTTTAAATTCTAGACCAATATATACCAATCAAACTATATTACAGATATCCTCTTAGGTTGCACTGAATCATTTGCGTAGATTCGAGTTACTAAACTAAAGGATATGTATGCATCGCAATATAAATAAAAAAATATGTTCGTCATTTCCCCCACAGTCCCACAAATTGGAAAGTACGCATACATGCGAGGTTCCTAATTACACCTCTAACAGAAATAGCTGCTTTGAGACTGTGGACTGTGAGCATGCATCCCATTCGTGACACTTTTGTCCACACCACATTATGTATTTAGTAGGCATTTTATCAGCACTAAGCAATTGCATGTATTATTGCCGATGCTACCTTGTGTTCGCCGTTCACAACGCATTTGTGTGCATCTTACATTACGATCCCCAATTATTAACTTCTGTGCAGTAAATATTACTTACCTTCACTTTTAGAGTATTAGCAAACCAAAGTGAAAATCAATCAACTTACAAGAAAGCTCTTTTTCCTCTTTAAACAGTAAATTGATATAAGTATGTGAGAGTGTGCTCAACAGATATAATGTGTATATAATGTAAAGGCTCGTTCGTATGGAAAGAAAAAAATGAAGTCCATCAACTTGTATAAATCCTACAAATCTCTCGGAATAAGCATCGAGGCGCCAGTGCAGCCGTTGAATAAAGTGGCTAAACCACAACTTCTACTACTTTTTACAATGAGATTTTTCTTAACATGCAATACATTCACGGCATATATTTGAACGGCGACTTTTACTGCATCTCTCAATTAAGAATTAGTCGCAAATATTACATCCATTTCATTCAATCTCTAAATTCTACACACTGCGTCCCGATTAATGAAAATCGCTGAGGGTAAATATTGAGAAAACAGCGATTTCACATTATGCTGCTGTGTTGTGACCGCTCGACCGGTGGAATTGAACTCTCGGCTTAAAGGGGAAACAACAATAAAGGCGAAATCTACTGATTCGTCGGCTCGGCGCTTTTGTGCAGAAACCAACTTCCACCAAACAGTTTGCTTAATTTTCGGTTTTTCTGGAAATTCTTTTCCTTTCCTGACAATTATTTCGTTACGCCGATTCTAACAGTTGATTTTGAGGGGCATACGTTGAAAAGGTAAAAATGTACACCCAATTTGCGATCGATTGGCAGGTTGGATACGCATGTCTCTATGATTTAGATAACAATCATCAATTATTGAAACTTCAGCACGATACTTACGAAGTGTGTTAGTGGTATTAGGGATGCTACCAGAATTCTAATTACTAACCAATTCATGAAATAAAATATCTTGATCATGGTTTCATTTCAAGGGTAATCTAAAGCGATTTAAACATGGGAGCTGTTATAATTTCGTGCCATGCGCCTATCGTCACCATCCAATGCACTGTGATAAAACAGAGTTAAAGTCCTAGATCATGTACGTTGTCTCCCTATATCACATTAATATCGAAGCCGTAGCACTCATAGCTATCTCAAACTGAAGCGAGTTGCAACAACGTTGCAAACAATATTATAAAATGTAGTAACGGGTCCAACTGTCCAACTCACTGAAGAGCACAAATGAACTCTTTTAAAATTACTCTGAACTGAACTGAAGCCATTATTACAATTCCTTCTGGTCGGTGTACAGGGTCAAATTTCAGACATTCAGGCGCCAATCTACTCTCAACTAAAACATGTTCTAGTTTGTTATAAATGTTACATTCTGTTATATCTTACTTATTACAGCCATCTGATTCTATCAGCTGAAAACTTTACTCCAATCAAATCCAATATTTACAAGCGATACCATTCCTCTTGGGTTCGTTATAATGCAGCTTGTAATGTTTGCATTAAATCAACAGAGAGAAATAACATTGTTGAAAAGGGCTTGCATGCATCACCCCTCCTAACCTACGCTTTCTCAGGTTAAACGATGATAACACAGTGAGCAAGACTTCTCATTCCATTATTATTAATCAATCAATATCACCTTAACCCAACCAGCTATTCACAACCTCCATTTCAGTTTCAAATATACAAGATTCATCTTTTTTTTTATTAAAATCAACCTGATTCATGATCTACTACTAATCAACCATTATTAAAACTACATACTAAATACTTTTTCTTACCTCCCAGCCACTAAACACCAGTTGGGGTAAAGCCAAGCCTGACGTTTGTCGCCGTACTTCGTTCGCAAAATCAAAACTTTCGACGACAGGTAGCTGAGCAGTGACCTCAAAATTTGTAGAGCCTTCCCTCAAGTCTCCGTGTAGAATACGTCCACCACGCTTTCCAAGAACTGCATACAGTTTACCTGTAAATAGCAGAAATGAAACGTGCATCTCAATACGTGAGTGACTTAAAATCATAAATTGCATACACAACACACATTCTTGCATTGTATGCGCTCAATCATTCTTTTCATGTCTTATCCATCCATATAATATGCATGTATTTATTTATTGACCCCATCGTCATCACCAATCACCACTAATCATTTCACTGCGAAAAAATACTACATATACCAGATATGATGAGTACGACTATTATGACTGACTAAAAAAAGTGGCATTATTCACAAGGTAAAATTCCTGATTTTGACAGATATGGCATTGTAAATAAAAATGACCGTGCATATGCAAACAAAGAAAGATAAACTGAGGCAGACGGGGAATTGCTTCGCACAGAAATACAATAGGATGCTACATTAATAAGAATACTACTGCAAATGTAATTTGTTTTTAATGCGCGATGTTAACGTAGACATGACAGAATGTTCTTGCTAAAAGGAAAACACGGACTGACGCCAGCAAGGTAATTTAGCCAGGCCGTCTCAAAAAGAAAGCTGTTTCGTACAACCACTTCTCTCTCATCCTCATCTCTCTCTCCCTCTCTTACACACACTCTATTTCAACTTCAACCTAGTACTAGTCAATATTAAAAAGGTCAAACTTTTGGATCATCCAACAATCGTTGTATCGTGATAAATCACAACTCACAACTTGGTCTATAGCCATTGAAATCACGTGGCATAATGCTGCAAAGCAAACAAGACAGATTGGATTTTATGAAGTGAGCATGTTACTATACCAAGTGAAATCTTCACAAGGCTGTAATCATCATCTTTGTCATTCTCGAATATCAGTTTCCTTCCCCCCATTTGCCTGGAAAGTAATGTGGAGTGGAGATTTTAGCTTCTACATAACCTGTGTGTGGATATAGGTATAGGGCATAAGAATTATTTTTTTACCTGTCTCGAGGATAAGGATGGGTTTAGAGTGAATCTCGTATTACCAAGTGATGCAAACTGAATGCAATGCAGGCTACACATAAAAAGCTGTAGGGAATGTTTTGCTGAAAGAGATTTTTTGGTCGTTTTCATATATCATGAAATGATAATGTACAAAGTTTCCAGACACCTGCAACAACCATCTTAAGAAGCTTTTATTACTCTACTCATGAGGGGTTACGGTTACACACACAAACAACAACTGCATGACTGAGGTTTATTGTGTACAAAAACCTCAGCTAGTTGTCCTGATTCTATGCGTAACACAGTGGGACAAAGAAACCATAATAAGCTATTTATAAGCTATAAGGGCTGTTTCGACAGGCATTATTATACACATACAACCTTCACCAACTTTGCTGCGAGCAACTCGTTTTAGTGAGCCTTACTACTTCCTTGATAAAATTAAGATAGAAGTATACAAACGAAGCACTAAACACCAAGATAAAAAAGAGAGACAACACCAGAAAAAATGAATTTACGATTATAGGATAATTTGATTCGAAGTACACGAGTACACAGACCCATGCAAGGCACAGTACCAGAGAAAGAGGTTAAAACTGCTTTCCTGAGACCCTAGTAATATATTTCGTACACAAAACTCGTATATAAACAGTGTGTCGTATATGTTTGTAAGGGGAGAGAGTACTTATACTAAAAAAACTACATATAATGTTACGGTCTGAAGGAAGTTGAGAGAGAAAAAACCTAAAATGAGTATTAAAACAGAGTTTCCTATATTTCCAGTGGCTTGTAGGTAAATGTACAAGTGTACATCACGTCTTCTCCACAGATGCAATCATTGCACTCTTATTAACAGCATCCTCATGATCCTGGCTCCCAAATTACGCTGCATTTTTTATCTGCTGTTACGTACGACAAGTGCCTTAAGGGACACAAGTACGTGCGATGGATGTCGACTAAAAACCTTTCTCGCTTCTTGACAGGCAAACAACAGGAGAGAGAGAGAGAGGGAGGGAGGGAGAGAAAAGAGTATTGCCAGTGACTGAGTGAGAAACGATGGAAAGAGCAGAAAGATCTTTTCTTCGTTTAGACTTACAAACCTTTCCATAAAACAAGATCCTCTTACTCTGAAACAGTAAATCTTTCTGGATGCAATGACTTTTCTCGTCACATCAACCATCTACTATCTACCTTTCGAGAAAAAAAACTCCTCGATAATTTCTGTTTTTTGTACCAGAAACACATTAATCAGTAGCAAATTATAACGTAATCAAACAGGATTCATAAAATTAGCATAATGCATCTGCCTCACCTCACCCCCGATAGATACAAACCTTAGAGATTCAAAAGCAAGATCATCAATTATCTTAAAAACCATCAATGTGTTTTGATGCTCGCATGTTTTTCTGTCATTTTGGGGATTGGTACGGGGCACAACCATAATTACGGATGGATCGGTATTCGGTATTATGATAATTGGTTAGTTGTATTATTGGATTTCGTTCGTGTCAACTAACTCCAAAACTTGCGATAACTTGATCTCACTTTGCCCTTCAGTTATTTTCTTTGTATAGAATTATTTAATAGGGAATTTCCAATAACCATGCGAGTTAGCTCTCTCATTTCCAGCAAGTGTTATTATTGCGTACGGAATGTCATCTTCCAATGAGTTCTCCTGATTGGTTTGAACTTTGAAACCTACGTGTCCTCCCGTAGGTACACAACGTTGCATTCACCTCGAGTGTTGAGAATTTCAATGCACATATAGTTGACGATGACATTTATGACTGTGAATGAAGAAAACAGTACAATCTTCAACTTCTCGAGTAATAATAATGATGAATTACAAACATGAGTTCGGTCTCACAAAACGGGAAATACGGGAACAAAATTAGGCTGCAATGAGTCTTACTAGCCACTACTCTTGTTTTGATTAGTCTATAAATTTACTAAAAGCAAGTTGTGAAGAAGTGACTATAATAACAGCCATGAGAAAAACCGGTGAAGAAGTAACCAGAATACTTTTTATACTCGCTACCTTTGCACTGTGTTCAAGTCAACTCTCGCTATGTATTAGTGATATAAAGGCAAATGGTAACAGGTGGGAAGGAGGAGTGCGCTGACATGACGTGAGTTGAGGCAAAGATTAAACTTATCTTCGAAATAGCTATTATAAATCTCTGGTTCTCCATCATAAAAAATAAGAGCTACTGTGTTACGAACAGATGAGTGAAGTAGATTGAATAAAAAGAGGGAGAAGTCGAGATTCAAGTTCATGAAAAAATTTTCCTCTTTTCTACTGTCCTGTACTAAGACAGAGCGGCAATTGCACTAATGATAAAATTCAAGTGGAGCAAGATAAACCGTCCTGCTGGTGGTGTTCAGCATGTGGAAGTTGTGTTTCGAGAAAAATCACTCGGAGGAAAATAAAAATGCTAAACCGGGATTTTAAGATGTAAATAGGAATATTGTCGATGGAAATGTTTCATTTCGAGCTCAACCCCCTTTCGATATTCGATTTACACCCCGTATTGCTACCATTTTAGAGAAACTGCCCAACGAATTATTGATTACTTCACCTTAGACTTAGGCAGCCCATATATGAACTTTCCATGCAATTATCATCTCATAAATATCTGGGTTTAGCACCCCTGTAACAAGCTGCTTCTTTTTATGATTTGCATACCAGAAGAAGCTGAAGAAGCGTATGTAGTTCGTACGTACGCAGTACTGACAAGACAAGATACTAATGCTAGTTCCAGTTCTAGCCTTGATTTTTTTTTTACAAAGTAAGCGTTTTAAGGCAAGATTATATGCGCACGTAAGTGAACACATTCCGGTGTCCCCTGCCGCTGCGCTGCTGTCAATCGACTTATATAAACCCTATTTTATTACAGGAATGAATTAAATTTACTTAAGGTAACTGAATTTGCAATTATTTGCTGTCAACTGTTTATCGAAACAATAGCCAAATACAGAACAACACTCGGTCAGGTAGTTTGACTTCGTATTGGAACCAGTCGTAGAGATTAGCCAATTTACGTAATGCATAACTTCCTATACCTACTCAACCTACCTCCCCATCAGCAATCTCATCGCTTCTAGACACACTTTTTCTTTCGCTACTCCTTCCCAGATCTTCACATACCACTTTACTACATGTAAACATTCAACTCCCTCGCTCATTCATTCATTCATTCATTGAGAAAATACAAAGCATTAGGTATGCATAATATTGTGGTGACTACGCTCAGAAAAAAAAACAAAACGAACTACAGGTTCTTCTTGAACCCCTTTCTTCAATCTCTGTTCTTGAACAGGCAACTTCATTGTCAATCAACCGACGCTTAGTGTGCATATTTACATTTAGAGATATGTGTGTGTACGTATCTATATACATTCACATTGCGTATGCCAGTTAGCTTCCCCCGAGTCTCCCATCAGTCCCATCCCACGTATTGCCAATACATTTGAATAACACTATATTGCTACTATTGACGCTACTATATTATCTTGCCCTACCCAACAAACTCTCTAATTTATGCACGATAAAGTTACCACAGCTCTATGAAATTCTACTCAACCGTATCAACTTACAGTCTAAAAAAATTCAAGTCAGTGAAGAAGAGTTGGACGATTGAATTAGGAGGAATTAGCAGGTCGTTTGAATGACACACACAAATATCACAGATTCCTAAAACGAGGGTGTGCAGTTTAAAAGCAACCTGTAGTTTTTGGCTATTCAATTTGAAAATGGGGGCTATGAATGACACTTCACTAAAAACAATAGAATAGAATACTAGGCTACGCTACACGCTACATTTTAAAATCATTTTGTCAAGTTCTATCGGATTCGTATTTTTATATGCTTGAGTGGTTTTGGAAATTACTAGTAAAACGAAGGCAAGCATTTATTCAGAACACGAAGATGCAAATGTTGGGGTTTCTTCCTACTTCAGAGTAAAAATGGATACCTATAAGTAGGTATATGTATATACTAGGTGAACTGGTCATGTATCTTGATACCCCTAAAAGCATTATTGCATCCCATCGTTTCTCATCCAGATGTCCTGATTCCTCCCATGAATCCCTGCCCGCATCAAACTAGCCCTGTTCCTTCTCCAAGTAACATCTGGACCTTGATGAAAATTATAATGACCACATTTGCCTTCCTTTTCAGAAGATTCAAACATGGGTATGACACATAATAACCCAGAGAACCAGAGAAGTTGAAATGCCGTTTTATAAGTATATTTAGATCCCTCATAAAAGATGTGCTGTGTGCAACTACAACCTGAACAAAAACTAATATAGCAACGCAAAGCATTTCGAATGCAATGAAACTGCCACGAAGTTCCTGAACGCAGCAGGTTGCAAGCCAGAATATACGCAGGCAGCATCACACAACACTTGTTCACAAAACCGCTGCCTTCGCCACTAGACGAGGCTCTAATATGTAATCAGCGGGATCATCACAGGGTAGGGACAATGCGTTATAAGAAATAAATGAGGCTTAAAGAATGAGAAGCCGTGTGCTCCTGCTCTTCGTGTACACAGACACACAGTCGAAACTCCAATGACTATGTATGCCTGTGAAAAATCTACACTGGATGAAGAACAGTGAACATGTGATCGGACCTTTTCATTCATAAAATATCACAACAGTCTCTACCTTTACGATCGCCAGTTACTTGCAGGTACTCCGCACACCAGTATCATCCACCTAGTCGCCCATTCTTGCAAAGCTAACAAACCAAACAACATCTTCAACATCAAGTCAAACACAACAAGCAAGGTGAACGAGAAAGACGAAAACTCAGACTGAGATCTTTCACTCGTTTAGTCAGCTCTCTACACTCCACGAACTCATTCAACCTGAGGATCCATTCTTTCTGATATTTCACTATACCCAACCAACCCCTAGCTCATATCAGACGGAGAACTAGCCAGTTTCTGGATAAATACTCATTCACTAAAAGCTATCAAAAGGGGCATTTCATTCAAGTCAACAGTACAAAAGGCAACAACCGAAAATACAAATTTTTTCACAATACACTCATAGAGTACAATAGTACAGGTTTGGAAATCGAAAATGAACACCTTAGTTTCCCTCCAGAAAAGAGGGAAGTGGTAAATACTAGGAACACTCCCGAAGACACCTTTTTCCTTACTATCAATATATCTACGAAAACCAAAAAAGGAAGACGCATAAAAGGTACCCTTCCTCTTTTATACTGACTTTTAACCAGCTTGTGTGCTTGCTGGTTTTATTAGATATATTGGAGAAAAGAAAACCTTTTCTGAATCGATAATTCATCCCATATCGTTCTATTCTAGCCCTGTACAGCAGAGCAGGCAGAGTCTTGAAACTGCTGCCTATTAACAATCAACATTAGGCACACATCACAGTAACCAACCCATTAAACGTGCGTAAAATACGTCCCTATCTTTACCTTGAATTGCCTTTACTTCTTTTCCCCTTCCTGTTTACTTCCCCAATACCATAACCATATTTTTTGTGAATCACTTCAACAAGTGGACAAGACAAGACCACGGATTCACTTTAGATGTGATCTCTTGCACCCCATCCAGGTACTTAAGTACAATTATATACTCTCCTACACACACACCGTGAACATACTCGACGAAACGCTCTTCCCATGAAAAGGTATACAAAGTCTTGGGTGCCGTGAACATAAAAACATGATTGTTGCCCCGTCGCGACATGTGCCAACATTGCTTGTCTACGCATCGTGAGCAGTTTAGCTTGTTGTTGGGTTTCCTGAGAAAAACCTCACGTTGTACTACACCAATTCACCGAATTTAATTATTTTAAAATAGTATCCCGCAACATCACACATTTGCAAACCATTTTTTACATCGAAGTTAAACGAGACACAACTCTAGAATCCTAGTTGAAGCTCACATATTGCAAGTACTGAAGTTTGTACAGTGTTCAAAAGTGAAAAAATAAACAAGTTACGTTGCAGTGCATAAGTTGTCATTAATGAGAACAGTGTATTAAATCCATCTACCTGTCAAAAAGAATGAATACAAGATGAACGCTCATGTTTGTATGGTGACTTTCATGACTCACAAATTCATATCCACTCTCCTTCTATCACTTGTTCTTCAATTTGAGCCGTATCTGCGAGTGAGCTCCGCGTTTCATCTCTCCCAAAACACCAACAGTGCTGCTGGAGTTGCTCTTCCGTACAAAATATTATACGCCAACGGGGTAAGTTAAAGAAATCGTGAAATATTTCCTGTTCAATCTTATGTACTTGTTTATTATTATGAACTTGACAATTGCTATATATCATATTGCCCCAATTTACACATGCTTTTACGAAATCAATTCGTACTCGGCAGTTCTTCGACCGACCGGTATTATTCGGTAGGGTAGGTAGGTAACATGGGATAGGAGTAGTGCGTTTACTATTCAATGATTCTAGCGGTCTAATTCATTCAGAGTTTTACAATAATATGACGAGTACACATCTTAAACTTGCATAAAAAATTCCGATAACCCGTCCCATCACATTACATCACAACACCTACAATACCTGATCCAAAACAGCATCAATTCGTGATTTAAAAAATACAAATACTGTTCATAGAACAGAAAAACCATAATGAGAAAAACCCAAAAAATGACATGACACACTCTCTCGTTCATTACATCTACTATGCTTTACGGCCGTTAAAATAGTTGCTCCGACAAGGCTTCATCGTCAGTAACTGAAACTTGTAATGCAAAACACTCCTTGTCTAAGAAACCAACTTGCAACCTTACCTTTCCCATTCTCGTAGAATCACTCTCATACCCAAATCAAACAAAAAGTTGCAGTATATTCACACCAAACATTGAAGAGCAATGCGCAAACCATCTTTCTCGAAGACTATATCGCCTAAACAGCAATTCGTACTGTTTTTGTTAGTTCTGCTAGCTCACTCATTCATTCATTTTTCATCCATTCATTCATTGTTGTTCAGTATTCATTCATAGTTCTATACGTCATCTCACCGTGTACTCTGTACCCACTGTAGTAGACGAACAGGTAACAATGCAATGTTGCAATTCACTCACTCAAAACGACATTCTTTACAATAAAGGGACAAACTGTTGCTTCCATACAACTGAACTATTTTCACGTACGATTTAAAAAAAAATTTGGGAACAATGATTATAATGTCACAATTGCGTTACAAGTCTTATACTGACCCAATCCTATGATGGCGAAGAAGTCGTTCTAGCATACCGAGTGCATGAATACATACCTATAAAAGCTTACCTTTTCCTATCACATCACTGTGAATGTCACTACACGCACAAGTAAAATGTGTAATGTGTGCTCAGTAAAAATCAGTATTCTTTGTATGGATCATTTTTATTCCACGCTACATTTGTCATTGGGAATAAATAAAAGACGATTTTCATCTGCATTATTTCTAGATGAACGAAACCAGCTTACCTGAATGCTCCACGTTTTCAGTATGCAGTAAAATTGACACTTACGACAAACCTTGGATTGAGAAGCAGTGCAGATGTCCAGAGCATACGGGAGAATGCTCAAATTCAATACTACCTAATGATGGTCATACAATAACTGATAAAACGAGGCATTACAAGGTAATTCTCCCACATTTTATACTAGACTGGGAGTGTTTAAACTTCTGTTGAATGCTCACATGCAGATAATAACAATTCCTGATTTATGCTCTAATCCATAGTTATGCGAACCAGTAAGGAAATTACCGAAGTGTCGCTACTTCAGAGATATAACATGGACGCTGGTGACGAAAGGGGACAATCTTACCCAGCAAATAGTCCACTGCGTATGTCCTAAGGATGCTGTTGCGTATATGATAAAGCGACAAGCGTATACAACCGAAGACAACGAAGTGGGATTCAAATACTCATTTGCATGTTCGCCCCAGAGCGTAAGTGAATCAGCAAATTATGAATTATATTAAAAACACCATCTGGCTGGCAAAATTTTACGGGAGCTTACATAAATATAAAATCTTTTCTCTTCAGCGAGTCTTATGTCAAAGGAAGGAGCCCTGCAGACTATTTACCGTGAAGAGAAGGACGAGTGTGACGGAAGTGAACACAAGTACTTTATGCCAATGCCCGCGTGGTTTCCAATGCCCAAGTCATCACACAGATCCAGGTGTTATAGCAGGAAAATTTTATCCTGAAAACATGCTCAGAACTTTCTCAGGATATTGTGTGTAGTCAAAACTGGAGAGACGTAAAGCTTGAAACTGAGACGACATATGGACTTTAAGCACACAAACGGTTTCCCAAGCTTCACACCAAACGAACCGTACATAATGCGAGTAATGGAAGGTCTCAAGGTCCAGCCTCACAATGTATCCTGAAAGATCTGGAGCTTACAGTCCACACCTGGCCATCCATGCAGTCCTTCTTTGCTCTGCTCCTTGTGGGACGCGCACTTAAAGACTTCTAACAACTTGACGAACATAAGGGATATTCAAGATGAATACGGTTCGAGGTCCAAACTTCACCAATTTCCAACAACTATACACACATTGCTCTACTTACAGCTTTATTCTATCATACATCATGTCGTCCATGTGAGATTCTAATTAAGAAACCCATTTTTAGTAAGGTTAAGACAATCAGTGGAAAGACAACTGTGAGGAACTTTCAAGTTGAAACCAATGCAATCAATGAACGAGAGACACAACACGTGTACGGCAATGCAATCTATTTCCTGTACTGTAACACAAAAGTACAATCAATTTACTGACTTTTTTAGACATACGATTTCAACAGTTTTCACAAAAAGTTGAATTATATAACCATAAAGTAAGTAAGTATACAGTAAATGTAGACAACACACAGCTCAAATGAGAATGAAAGAAGGGTACTTAGTATATAAACTGAAGATATCGTAGATTATATATATTCCTATCCAGTTTTAAACCATATATAAATGATAATTAGACGACATTACGACATGCTAAAAGTCAAATTACTTTCACTTTTAAATTATGCTTATGTGATTGTACGTTTACGTACAATGTAGTTACAAATCGGTGTACAATTTAAACTGTGAATATTACATTTCAATATATAGCAGTGTGGCAATGCAGATGCAGAATGCATATAATGTGTAATACCTATATGCAAAATACTGAATGTATAGGTTATGTAAGGTTGTATATAGATTTAACTCCACAGCATCAAGTCATTCCTAAATGGGTTAATTACTATTTTTAAAGGCTGACCAAGACAATCATATGCAAAAATATGTAGTCGATATTTAGCAGCTTTACAGGCCTGTAACTTATTACCAATAATACGTGTCAAACTGATATAATAAAGTGAGATTGTTTCAAAGTCTAATCGGTACAGTTGAAATGATTTCTGCAATGGAAATGGCAATCAAATGTACTTGAGCACTGCATGATCAGGAACATCAGTCTAAAATCTAAAATAAAACTGATTATCTCCTGAGCCCTTCATCATCTCGACGAATCAAAAAGGCACTCCAGTTCGAAGCAAATGGAGATTCCTTCTTCCCGTAGAAAATATAAACCAAACCAACCTGCTTCGGATGAAGGTTTTAGACAGTTACAGAAGCCTGGGACACCTGCTCTGAGTTCATGCACCATCTTACGAGGCATCTTATACTTGTTGAAGTTGACGTGAAGGCACGCGGAACAAAATTCACAAGGAGCTCATAGATGATGCTACATATACTTGCGTACTTGATTCGCAGCTATACGCCGACACTAGGTACAAGCTTAAAATTACCTGCACATATTTTTATTAGTGCGGTGGTATGGTGTTAAATGGCCCAGACTAATATGATACGCTCAATCGCAGCCATTCGGTTACTAAAATTGTAAGATACACACATACCATGCAATACCTAGAAACAGAAACACTACCGTCGAATATTTGTTTTCCCAATAGCAATTAATCTAGTTGTAAGTTCCAGTAAAATCGACAAAGGACAATTTTCTGTAACTTTACTGCAACCGTTTGCAGAATGGACGCGTTTAAATGCTTTCGTTAATGAAGTTTGAATGTTGTAAAATATATACATAATTTCCTTTACAAGAGCAGGAACATTAATAATATGACTTCAATCAAATCCAATAATTCATATAGCTATTACTTAAAAAGCTGAAATATTAAAATGAAAGTGAAGTAATGACATAATCGAGCAATCTTAACACGAGTCATGTGCGATTCCGTATAATCGCTACTTTTCCTTTAAGTCATGAAGAAAATACGTCATGTGATATTGCATATTTCGATCTCTGCGAAAGTTATAGAAAAATTGCACTAGTCGATACCTACAACACGACAACACGTATAGAGTGCTTCATAACTTCCGTTTACTTAGGTACATACCTACATGTGAATGTGAATGAATCTGTATCAGTCCAATAAATGACATTTTTACAACTGCTGGTGATGGCTGTAAGTGACTTGTCAAATGTCTGCGCAAAACTAGTGCTCTTTTCGTTTTTTAATACTACTCGCCCCTCAACACTCTCTTCATCGTGCATGTCATTAATATCATTAAATAGATTTCTAAAGTAACACATTTCGTGATCTACAACTCGCTCTTCAAAGAGAAAACATTATGCTTGGGGACACTAATAATTGAACTGGGACGTCATAAGGGGCAGAATCATCACGCTTGACAGCTGAATGATCCGATTCTTATGTGAACCGCTGGAATGGAACCTGATCTCTATACCATATATATATTCTTTACTTCAACTAATAGCAAATGAGTGCAGTCCCTGCTATCCCAGATCCCAGTTAACTTTGAATTGAACGCACCTTTCTGACTACATGTCTGTATAAAACGCACACCATAAGTTTATATACGTGTTTCATGTTTGCTGGGGTTCGGTTGGTTGGTACCTTTACCAATGCGGACTTTCGCACATTTACTCTGATTCACCTCACCCATCATATCACTTCATGCTACTGGCCCAAGTAGAGTTTTTTATTACACTACACATCACATGTAACGTACGGGATACAGGTATTAATAAGTTCGGACTCACGGTAATTTCAACATAAATATATTTGACATTATAAATATGTTGATATAGATATCGAATCAGGCAATCAACAGTGGCGGAAGTGCATTAACGGAGATAATAAAAAGAAAGTGATCTGCTGCTGCACATGCCAACAAAAATACAGAGTTTGCATATGACAGTCACAGCCAACATCATTTACCGGCATAAGATATTCATCATCACTCATCAGTCAGTATATAAGCGTGTGACAATTGGGAAATGTATTATTTATTCGCTTTTCTGCCTAATCAGTTGTTGCATATTCCCTGATATATTTTTTCCTGGGAATAACGACTAGCAGTGACCGACAAGATTTCTTATTAAATGTTCCTTGTTTATAGGTGTTGTCAAAGAACTTTCCTTCGCCACTTGTTCCTTCATTTTACTATTAACCCGTTATATTTTAGCAATCCTAATACCTACACAGTGCCACAAACAGTTTATTATCTCGTTTTAAAAAATAACGAGCATCTATTACGTGGACACTTTTTATAGTCAACTTTTATAATAGGATTTCATAGGTATCGTGCCAAGTGCATACATATGCAGGTATTGTCGCTTTGTCACATACACGTTTGTTGACAGGAGCAACTTTACCAAATATCCTATTTCCGTTTGAGAGAAATTGGAGTCATCCTTGGCTGCACTCTAGATAGTTGCTTAACTTGTATTAAAGACGTGTATGTACAGACGGACGATTAACTAATATATCACCTCTGGTATATAATAATATTCTCATACTACATAGTTCTTAAAAGTTGTATTCAACCAATCATGAAACAACTTCTAGGATGTGAAAAAAAGTAATTTGACTTTCCTGCTATCAATAACTATTTAATTTAATTTAATACCAATGAAAAACGTAAAAATTTCTAATTTGTAGATGTAATTGAGTGAATTATGGACAAGTGGTGACAAGTATATATCTCAGCATACTATTACACAGAACACTCGTACATCTAAACATAGTCAGCATACCGCATCGCCCCAGTTAATTAATATAATTTTTCTGTATACATATTATGCAGTAACATTCGATTGTCTATTTATTGTCAACTCATAATTCCGTACCAAACGGATTCGTTCTATAGCACAGCCAGCCTAATATATAGAGCAAATTTCACCAGCGATTTATTGGGATTGTCAAACAGCGATATTGGTGAAATAACGGAAAGTAATAGTGGATGGTTGGGGATACGATGTTAGTTAGTTATTAGCCCGTTGCGTTGCCTGAATCAGTTCATCATCATGAGTCAATGGAAATTATTAGGGTGCAACCACTTTCATATACCAAGCCCGTTAAAATGATCAAGGTAAAATTTGCTTCTCTCTGAGAAATCATGCATCCAAAATTATCTTAAACACATCACTGCGTCACACTGACAAGACATGATCCACTGTCAAGTGTTTGTATGCTAGAAAACAACAATACAAAAAGAAATTTTCCCTTATCACATCGAAGCGGTGTTTTAGCCATACACCTATTTTATTTTGTTAGTTATACTACGTTACACTATACCACACTTCGTACTATATATGCATGTATGTAGACGTAGACTATAGGCTATCCAAAAATAAAACGAAAACGACAAAATAAAAAGTAGTTTTTTGAATTCAGAATGTAAAATGACACTCATTTACCACTGCAGCAAAGCAAACGAGTCTGCATCGTGTCATGTATATTGGGGCCACGCATGTGAGTAACTGCATTAACTCACGCCGGTTGCGCATTTAAGACGTGACTGTTATTACAAATCCTAATTAGCTGGGCATTATATACATACGTATATATACGTGGAAACAATGGAAGCATGAGTGCAGGAAAATGCTATTGCGGTAGTAAAAGTAATAATCGTCCTTGCATGATTTCTTTACTTCGGATGCCTTAATATTATCGATGAAAAGCACTTCATATCAAGTAGCACTGTACGAGTTACATACTCTCTAGAGCATTTGGGTATGCCTATTATATTGTACTATTAACAGTGTTATCTACGACATCACACAATTCAGATCGCTTTAAATTGCACAAAGGGGAGCTACAGGAGAGAAGAAAAAAGAGTGAAAACTGACTGACTCATAACCATAACAAACCATCTTCGTCAATCGTTCATCATCATTACACGTAAACTAGGCTAACTTACAATTCTACTTTTAATTATTTAGACCACAAACACAAGCTACAGGCGCAAGTACACTCGATACGCCTAGGATGTTGCAGCAGCAGCGTAAGATTTTCCAGCTTTACAGGATATAGAGAGACGAGGAGTGTCACGAAATGTTGCATTTTTGGTGTGATTACTAGACAAATATTTTTCTACACTTTGCATGTACAAAAATTCAGCCTTAAACTAAGCAGTTTCCTAGATTTTCTTCTTAATGAACTAATTACAAAAATATGCCTGTAAACACATACATATTTACGAGACTTCAATGATCACATTTCTGATATGAATGTTGTCCTCAATACACCTTTGGTTTTGGCTTTCAGCTATCTAAATTACAACCAGTAACGAATTCAATGCTAAGGTGCGACTAATGTGTTTGCCAAAGTATAAAAACCCCTTTCACCACTAGTTAAAAAAACTAAACTGCCACGCATACAATTTTTACAGAATCCCAGAGTTTAAAAGTGGATATATAGAGTTGAATTTACATTCAAGCTAATGGTATCTTTCAATTTCCCAGATTTTTTTTTTTTTTTTTGAAAAGTGCAGTTTAAAAGAATTCATCATTTTTAAAGTACTTGCACCGGCACAAGCACAGCTAGAAATATAATGCAGGATGACGACGGTGTGTATAGAAAACAAGACTATTTGCAAACCTTAATTGTGGCAAAACAACGCAAAGTCATGCGAATTCCTTAGTCCGACGAACGCATGATTTTCTTGAACAACTACTGAAGCAGTATATGAGTTCATAATTGCGTTTAATGACAACAATGCACACGTATTGTTCTAAAGAGGGGATTGTTGACTCCGACAATATGGCTTTTTGTGATTACTGGATCCATAAACACTCCCATGCATCTCCTCTGTGGCACTAATTCTATAGGATGATGTGTAACTTTTAGCCACTGCTGCGCTGCTGTGAACCAAGCCAAGAATCAGTGATCTATTTAAATAAAACCTACATTGAACACTTTCTTCATAAAAAATTCATTCACGACTAAAATCGTTCTAATTCATGAAAGCCATTGTACAAAGAAAAAGTAGAAACCAAGCGAAGCATAAATCTGCTGAATAATCAATGTCAATTGATGATGCCATTCTAGTCATGCTTTATTACTGTGTTCAAACAGTGATCGGGAAGAAATCGACATGTCACTTTTTAATGAACTCTAACAAAATTAGACGCCGACACGGTGATGACGGTGATGCACACAAACGAAAATACATATTAAAATGTGCTGAATAATTGCTTAGTTTTGTTTGCTGCATTTCGACTGAATTACAAATCGAGCAAGACATAAATAAAAGGGCTGGGAACGAGAGGTAAATCAAGTTATGGAAAATTATGCTAATCAAAGATGTTGTCTTGTCGCACTTTTGCTTCTTCCGGATTCTGTAATGATGCTATTAAAGTACTGTATAGGCCTATAATTAACCAGTTTATGTATCAAAATCGCTTTTTAGAAAGTACAAAAGGCAGCAAGCAATATGTATGTGAATCTTAATATTTAAATAAAAATACTCATGTCATCCTACTTCATCCATTCCATGTGATAGAATGAGCATTAGACACAAAAGGAATTTTGTAAATTTAAAGAAAAAGCTATAAAAGACAAGAGTTAAAGTTAAAATAAGAACTCGCCCAGGGTTGCGCTTCATCTTTCAAAATGCATGCATACCACAACTGTTCATTAAATCGTTTTCCGCCTCTTAAAAAGAAAAGGCCCGTATGCATATATTATATGAAGACGAAAGAAAGTTCGTCAATTTTACCATATTGTTTGTTCGAGTTCAGCTATTACACGAGTGAAGAAGTTGGCATCGATAAACATTTTCTTTATGGCCATGCTGCTGTAACGATGAGTGCCGGCTGAGGGAATTAAATAATAATATAATAGAGCATTGGTAATTGGTAGAAGTGTTCGCTACAGCACCATTACGTCAGGCATTACATGAAAACATCGAACTATACATTGAACAATACCAAAAAAACAATTTCAGTTCCTAATTGAACGTATGCATTTGATTACCAGTTGTAAAATGATGTTCGTAATGTATACACAATAATCCAAAGTTGAAATTGAAGAGCCAACTTACTGAGCCAAGGAGCATCCCCATATCGCTTGAATTGTTCCTAAGCGTACGTGGATAGTTTTAAAATGTGGTTTCACTAGCGAATCCTATCATAAAGTGTTTCACTACTAAATAAGCTATTTCATGCAAATTACCATATAAGATGCATAAAATGTCTCAAACATCGATGTCATAAGAGTTGATTCAATACCGAAAGGTTCTTCACCTCACGTATAGATAAACTTTAAATTTATAAATTAGCAACATGCGCGATGTGACGGACCGTGTACTTAAGGTGCACATGTTAAAAATCAAATGACGACAACTGAACACATTTTCACATAAAGTTAAATTGTAGAGAAAGTCCTTGTGACGGTTCATCAATGCAATTCTCTACTTTTCTGCCCGTAAGGGACAAAATGAAGCAAGCTAACCACATAATGTCATAATTTGTACAATTTTACCTGTTACACACCAATTTGACAAGTTTCAAACACAACACCAGTTCTCAAGTTACATTTTTGGGGGAATTTTAAGGGGTAACATAACATTAGAATAAATTTTACGCATCAATGACCAATGCATTCGATTCTTGATTCTTCGCTCTCCCCTAGCAAAACGTCACACTTAAGGGAAAATCAGACCTTAAAAATTTGCAATTCCGTTCTGGTACAAATTAATTATAATGAAAAAACGCTCTCAATATCGACAACGGAAGACTTTTACCTTTGTTCCTGAGACAAGGGAAAAATGCGACAACGAGGTATTTATCACTCTTAATTAGGAATTGTTGGTAAGAAGATATGAAAAGAAAATGTTGCATATAACGAAATAAGATCGCCACTATGACGGATATATGATTGCCATCTAAATCATTACTTCATTACAGGCGGATGTAGATAGACTTGACCGTATAACAAGCATACAGAATTCTCATATATCCGGATACCTACTCAATTTTATGAGTGGTTTCTGGTACGGCAGCAGAAAAATTGAATAGTACAATAATATGGTTTTCAGCAAAAATCCGTGAACTTTTTAAGTGCAAATAATTCCACTTCCTCTTGTGAAGCACCATCAGAAACTACGCCAGAAAGTAAAAACGTCCTCAAATACCGCAAACATAACAAACACGATCATTTTATCATCTACCATTATTCGGGCAAATACCAAATGAAACGTTAGATTCCAAAACCAGCATTGTTTTATATACCGCTACCAGCAGTAATTTTCTAACCACAGTAATGCTCACTGGCACTCTTTTTTAAATCACATTTTCGTCATGCTATGAAATGCTATTTGCTCGTATTATGCATTCGTAACAAGATGCACCATGATGCGCACTACGAGATTGTGATGATAAATTCTTTAAAAATGGAAAAACGGAACATGAAATAAAACACAGAACAGAGGCTTTGTTCGCCGGCTTTATTACCTTGACCTTATATAAACACTCCTAATAAATATATAATATATATAGTTTATATGCTTTTTTGTAAATCTGATAGAAACGTATCCACGAATATTACAATAATATATACACGTATATACCATTATGGGTAGGTAGCAGTGAAGCGGTAGGTACATATATGCGTATTAGTCTTCTCCTAAACGCTTTTCACATAATATCACTCTTTGAAGTTTACTGACTTAGGGAGATGATTACAGAAGATTGAGAGATTTAGGACTAATCAAACAAAAAACTGAATATAATAATAATACACTACAAAATGATAACCGCACAGCAAGTTTCCACACTTCACCAACTGCACACACTCTTTGCGCGCTTAAGGAGAAACTTTGTAACTTATATGAAAGGGAAGTTCCAAGCGATTAGCAGCAAAAATTGCATGATTAAGAACTTTCTAACATGAAGATTACTGAAGCTGCTATGTATGTTGTAACATTATTATCGACGCTTCAGCTGTGAAAACAATTAGCATGTGCAGCAGTCACACACATATGATTCTGGTTCTTTAATATTTTCTAATATTAATGCACCCTATTCTTTAACAATTTAGTTTAACCATTAGCACTGATTCTATTTAAATATCACACTAAAATATATATGTGAATGAATTTAAAAATTATAGGTCAATTTCCTTACGAACATCGCAAACTTTGTATATATGTAAGTCTAGCATAATCTATATTTTTTGTTGGAGGATCAGTCTGTGTATCTAATAATTAATCGTGTTTATGTGTTCACTCTTCTCCGTGGATGTGTATGATGATGCAATGAGATTTCTAGTAGGTACTAGTTGAACGAGGAACTTTCTTTACATCTTGGTTCATAATATAGTACCATTATCTATCATTTACAAGACGAGATTTCTCTGTCATTCATGTCAAAATGGGAGACTTGAATCGCGTCGCGAGTGAAGACAACACCTTCTCCCCATATCATTATTTTACACCAATTTTGCCACTCTCACGCAATGCCGTAAAATTAATTCGACAAATTACTATGTCGAATAGCGTGAATTTACTGTGGAACAACATGTATATAATTTACATTACTCACAACTACAAGTGGCATTTGCATTGTGACTGGACGATGGAAGCCATATTAGAATAAACCGGCTATCCCGAATGTTTTTGCCAATTATGAACTAGCATAAATATATTTTGCATGAACACAGGAAAGTGGTTCTTTATTTTTAGTTATCGTGTTCAATCTCCACCTACCTACTGCCGACTAACAACTTTCCATTTCAAGCGTATGACACGGTGACAAAAACCGTCAACTTAAAAATCTAGAAACGACGGCAAGACACTCGACAAATTGATTGAAAGGGCACGAGCAGGAAGTATTTTTTAAACTTGAGATTTCCCATCAAGTTTCGATACACAATACTAGAGTCAACAGTCGCTGTCTATTAAGTTTAGGAGTACGTCTTACCTGCGTGACTGGCAGCATAAAAAATTCGTGACCTCAGTCTTCCACACTGTACCAGTAAATTAGAGCACACTTGCAAATTTTTAATAATAAATATTTATTCCAATGACCTACGTATACAACACACAACATTAAGACTGATACTGATATTACGCTATAGACAATACACGCTTCCTGTGCACATGACATTGAACTGCGTATGACAAATCAGGTTTGTTAGAAATAAAATTCACGATATTCCCACATCTTAGGTACTGCTAGGCTTGGCAATGGCAATAAGCGGAAAACCATTTTTAATTAAATGAACATAACCGTAGTGGAATATTGGTGATTTTTAAAATGAACCTTGTTTACACACCCCTCTACAGTCATTAAAGCAACACTAAAACTAACAAAGTCAGACAATCATACGCAGCGGACTATGTGTTGGGTGAAAGACAGGCGCTATCGCATTGCCGCTATCGGCAATCTTTTGATTTGAGTAAAACATGTGACTGAAATACACAACACACCTACATTGATGAAATGAGTATTAAAATCCTTCCTTGATTTTTGTAATAAAAAATTACACACTTTTGCATATCAATCATCACGAACAGTTTAGGTAGCTGAGTCCTCAACTGAAACAGTCCTGTGCGTCCTGATGTTTTAATCATTCTCATAACAAATATGTGTGATGTCTCAGATGTGACGATATGTGACACCGTTCGGAAGTCATGAAATGGAGAAATATTGCAAAGATTATAGGAGCAATGGGTAATTACTGAACGATATCAGTTCCCAGTCTTAATTCTCTCAGCAAAAATTTTCCCGTGAAGCTAGTGATGATATGGCGGTCATGACGTCGCCTTCTTACCTGCACTATTTGCAACATTGCACTTGCAGGGGCTGAACTGTGAAACGAGCCAAAGTTAGCAGCCTGTAGGACTCAGAAAGCTGCAATAAATACAATTAAAGTCGCATACCGTCGTATATCTATATATATGTGCCAAGAATTACAAAGGGGTATAGAGAAGCTAATATCCTAATGAATGCAGCATATATATCATATAGATAAGTCGCTATTAAGTCGTGATCATTGGACCATACAGCACATGCCTTGCAATAACAATAGCGGGCAAAACTCAGTAGTCACTTTTAAGTTAACGGCTTGCTCGCATACATACTTGGCGTTTCAATAAAAGACTACATAAAGTGTAGCATGTAGTTGCACAGTCTCTCGTATTTCTTGCGATTCTTGCAGACTCAAATCTGAGTGAAGCATCTGCTAGTTGCATCTTTCGCTCTCCTTTAACATAGGCATCACTATTCATAGTTCTCATCTCATCGAACGTTGTGAGGACTTAGAACAAAACCCTTCCGCTACAAGCTTGTACCTACAGACGGCCCTTGGCATCGAGCTCATTAGGTTGCGTCTTTCAACACGCTCCTTACATTTTTAAATGAAAGCTATATCGATTCAAGACAGAAATATACACATTCATGTAACTTGGGTGTTCAAAAATAAAAAACAAACAGTTCACTCAGTTCATTTTACTGACTAGCGTGCATAATCCAATAGACACATGTGTACATACATACATACATACTATGTTCTTCAAAGACATTACCTGCAGCACCTGGAGCTCGGCACTTCAGTACTTGCAGACACTCAGTGTGCAGTAGTCGCTCAGCAGTGATGCAATTAGAATTACAGAACACGGATTAAATGTTTCACACAACCTTTGTACTTTGAAAATTCCTAGAGATTCAAAAAAAATTGCGAGTGGAAATGTTGACACAGTTGGTAGAAAGCTTTACCCAGCTTCCGCAGCTCATGTAAGAGCAACCTTTCCTGTGCAGTGGGGTGAATACTAATCAGTGGTAATACGAAAACGTGACATTTTTCTCTGCTTCATTCAGCACCTTCAGCATCAAACAAAACAATATGAAGTACAAGTCGACCACACGCCTTTGTTGTATAAATATGCTATTTCCCACGAAAAAGCATAAGCTGCAAGTTTCCGTATTGCTAATTATCGGAGTGATATTGTTAAATATAGTATCGATTACCGATGCTGCCAAAAGTAAGCACTCCAAACAGAAAAGTGTTAGTGACGGGAGAAAAAATAGTGTCGACGGTAGTCATGAAGTGGAGGAATCAACTGTGGCGTCTCCGCCATCAACAACAAAGAAAACAGGAAAAGGCAAAGCATCCTACCGCGGATCCAGAAGCCAGTTTTTCTCAAAATCAAAACTTACGGGAGCTAATGGCCAGGTGAGCATTCAGTGAACATGAAAACTGTTTATTAATAATAATAATACTGATAATTATTCTCATCAAAAGTATGAAAACATCATCAGCTTTGTTCTCAGCTTGTACACTTTTTGCTGTTGAAGAATCTGTTAGCGTGAAATATGGCATAAAAACGAAACCGTAACATTAATTATTCGGGGATGCTTTCCTTCCCTATTCCCTCTGAAAATTCATTACACACAGCACCTATCCTATTATTCACTTTGCTATGATTATAGTTTGTTACTTTTGTATAGCGTATAGGTAATAGGTATCATATACACTTTTTGCTTGCAACATCTCTCGACTGAGACGATAGACTAATTTGAGTTATGTCTTTCTTCCTTACATAATCATCTCAGCTATATAACCATCAAGTTTCTGCTTTCAAAGAGTCGTGATTAGTGAAGTACAGAGAAAGAATATATATTACACATCGTACCAAATAAAGCGTATTTCATACATTATGAGAGAGTCGCCTAACCGTATTCACAGCTCATCTTTTCTCACAAAAAAAAACTCTGATTTTGTAATGAAATTACCTTTAATCTGCATGACAATTGCCGCTTGTCCACGGTTTTTCAGCCTCACGATTTATCGTATAATGTCGTACGATTTCATGAGATTTGGAAATTGCAGACGCCAGAGGCTGTTGACGTTTGCGTTTCATTACGAATATATACACACACACATATAAACACCTTGCCACAAACTATAAAAAGACCAAATATTCATTATACAACCTATAATGATATATATATATGTAGTTGTTTTGTGACTAGCAAGCAACGGGCTTTTCCGTATTCATCATGTTCCAAATGCCACACAAATAACTTCTAAAATACTTTTTTCACTCGGGCTTATTCTGCCATTCATGAAACCCGTACAACACAAAATAATCATTCGATAAACGTAGGTTTTACTGAACATAGCATGAGAATATATGAGAATGATCAATTGTAAAAAAGATCTTCCTTAAATTGCTTTCGACTTTGTGAATGTAAATAGTAAACATCCTTGCCCTGCCTAGCTAGCAGTAAATTATGTGTCCTTATACCAGTCTGGTGTTTGTTATAACGATAAAAATTCAAAAATAATTATCACATGCATATTATGTCAATATGTACATATATAAAATGTAAGTCAGGAGCGTCACATGTAGATAACGTTTACGCTTGTACAAAAACAGGCTAGACGGCTTTAAAAAATTTTTTTGATCCTTGTCGGCCATCGATGGCTCTTGTCAAACATGAAAGTCCTGGATAGTTTGCAAAATGTATTGTGCTTATTAGCTTCACGAATCATTAAAAACGTGCACAATGAAACATTAAATTGAATGACTGTGGCCGTGTCCCACAGTTGAATTTGGATTCCATTATAGGGGCTGCTGTTGGTTTACCATTTTGACATGATACCGTCCGCAAAACTGAAAAAATTACTTTGGATGACGGATGACATTCTTGCAGTTACAGTTATATTGCGCCACTTCTTTAACACACTGCTCATGATTAAAAGTGGCCGCGGCCACCGTGAAACACAAGTATATTCGTTTTTTCTAATTCTCATAGAATGCCAACATACAATAGGTGGTGAAAATTTGTGCACTGCTATCTGCATACGTAAAAGACAGAGAAGCTTAAAAAAGAATTTATGCGTAGCATATTATTAGTGCCGAAAAAGTACTAAACGGGTTGATAGCATGATATGCCTGAATAATATCATACACATCTTCATTGCCTTGAAAGGTCTTCACCGTGATAAAGGTATTACTGCTAGTAGGATGGATGATAGAACCTTAAAGTACACTTAACAATGGTGACAACTGTAAATATTAACTACCTATGTGTACATAAAGAACTTTTTAGCATGAAAGATTGGTATTGAATGTAAAAAAATGTCCGCTGTAGTACCGCCCTCACGAGACTGTCGAAGCAACGAAAATATATTTCGATAGAGTAAGGTTACTGAGTGCAGTTAGAAAAGTGACTGAAAACCTCATTTCACGCATAAAAAATATTCCATTTGTCACAAGCATTATTATGATCATTCAGCCAAGATAGAAAAAATCCCATTTCACTCTATTCGCACAATGTGAAATCGTAAAAAATTAGACGACATTCACAGTTGTTCCGTAAGCTTTTCGACAGCCGAAATTCAGTTTAGCATCTATCATCCATTCACATTTCGTACAGCACCTTGCACCTCTGAAAAGAGCGTCGACCGAATATTTATAATGTGGTGTGGACAGCGGAATGCCAAGTAACAGAACTATGAAACCTTATTTCTTTTCTTTCACAAAAATGATTATTATAATAAATTTGGCAAAAAATCTTTCGCACCAAATTCCAGATACATCTTTACCGCACTACATACGTGTGCATGCATGGCATAATACTTACTTTTCTAGGTATTGGTATTACCAATCACGAAACAACGAGAGTTCCGTCCAATCTCTTATGAAAATATCAACAACCCCATGCATTATACAAATCTGGGTCTAACAGGTAAAACAAATTTAGGTAGTCGTTGTACATTTGGCAATCCCTAACCGACAAGTGGTATATAATTCGAAGTGACCCTTCACTGTAACTTCGCATCTGAGTTGACGTTAATGTCAGTTCAATTTAAACTGCAGACATTGAACCTAACAGAATAATTCAAAAAAATCGGTTTCCATCCATTGTATAAGTGCTCGCTACTCGCTGTACAATAGTAGATGAAATGTACAACAACTACACATTTTCGGCGTTTTTAGCGTTCACAGTAAGGTGAGGTAGCTACATAGTATAGGTATGTGGTTATGGTGGTTAAAGTGAGACAAAAATTGAGCCGATAGAGTTTATTGCCAGTTTTAATGATACAAGTGCCGCACATATCAGAAATTTTCTTTTCAAAACGAAATCACACAAAAAATTTGTTTTAACGGCAGCTTTCTTATCTGTTTTCCTTAATACTCTAGGCGATACTGTTATTAAAATAACCTTCACAACTTCGGTAGTACGAACTTCCGGATTAACTTTTCCCATCAGGGATGGAACGACTTATACCAGAGCAAATAAATTATTTTCTGGGCCATGGGTACGGCATGAGTGCAAAAAACGATAAAAAGTCTGTAACAAAACGAATCTTCCTTATTGCACATTGTGGTCTCAGATTGCAATTGCACACTAAATGCCAAGGGCTAAATCATGAGCCACACCATGCGCCATACGAATGAAATTTGATTCCAGTGTGCCTCTTCAGCAATGCAGGGCTACAGGCAAATATTGCCATCTCAGGATATACAATAGCAACAGAGCATGGAAAAGCAAAAATAACAGGAAATCATGTTGTAATGATACACAAGAACATCAATTTTATCATGGAATGTGATTTCAAAGAGGCTCGAACGAATCGGTAATAATAAAGTCAATGTTTGGCTCATTAAATACATCTGCAATGGGTGCTTTATTATCATGAAAGAATATACCATGAAAATATAAGCATTTCTTTTGCATAATATACAGTGAACACGTCTAACTTCGTATTGAGCGTGTGCAGTTTTATTAAGCTGCTCAAGTGCAATATCTTCAGTCAGAGCGACCATTTGGACATCAACTATCAACATAAAGCGGAAGAAATGACCAAGAAATCATCCCTCAAATACTCACTCAGTCTATAGTTTTAAAAGTTAAACCGTTAACTTTTGAGTTATGCCTTCTCGCATTTCCTACGTATTCATAATGTACGCAGCACATTATCGCAGTCTCATTTCATCGCAATGCAGGTGATCGCACACTTAAAACACTCAATACTTCGCATTTATAGGTATTTCGATGCGTGTATTTTTTAGTTCGCACACAGGCAATCTATTAAGATAGGGCGAGATAATGCTAGTATGACACTTAACGTTATCTTTATCTTTGTACTTCTCTCTAGACTAAAACGAGAATCCCCATGATTCGCCAAACCTATATACTACATAGGACAAATCTGAAAACATGTGGTCGACTTGTATACACGTACATTACATACATACATCTGAAACAATGCGGTGTGCAGTCGATTGATTGTATATTGACAATTACTACATTTTACAGTAATTCATGTTCAATGTTTGTAATGATCCTCTGTTGATCTTTCGTCTTTTTGTCTGTCACTATTAAGTTCTCATCAAACCTGTTACCTACATTTGAAATTACGTACACTATCACGTAATTATTTTCAAGAATGAACACAAACGCAGAAGGGCTTCGAAACAATATCACCCCAAACATAATAATACCTGAATACCTCACATGGTTCGCATCTACAACACGTCGTAACATCAACATTTTTACAATGCGTGTGAGTGAATTGCACAACTTTTTTTGCTTTATGATGTTGATGTGTTAAGTTTGGAGTTCTTTAGTTCCTCCAAACGCATGCTCAAAATAGCGACATTTGAAAACAGAATTTGCACAGGATTCAATGAAACATTTGACTCGTCCAAAGCAGGTACCACTTCATCTTAATGCACGTTGAGATAAATCTTTTATTTTATTTTATAAACATCCTGAAATAGTATCTGAAAAGAATACAACATGCTAATCAGAGGACGTAAATCCATTACATAAAATGTCTCTTCAAGAAACTAAGTCAGTGATATCAAACATTTGTCTAAGAGCGGTTAAAACTCGTACGACATTGAGAACAATACGTTCCAAGCGGGATGCCTATTGACAATACGATAAAATCGGTGTTGCCCACTGAGAAAATACTTGTAAAAGAAAACCAGAGACCCACATCCACCGAACCATTGCATTGCCTAGCGTGAAACATTTGAACAGTGCCATATTTCGTTAAGTAGACATGTGTGAAGTTCTTAGAAAGGAGTTAAAATTAAAATTATCATGAGAGAAGCTAGAAAAGCCAGGCAATGCTTGTAAAATGTGTACATAGAAATACACAAGTAAACATCAATAACGCATGTACGTGACTAATTCTTTTCTCACTACGCATTATACTACAAATACCTTTGACTGACTTGGAGCGTGAAGCAGGTTACTTGTTAAAACAATGATAGCTCACTTTTAATTAGCAAGTCTATAGGTCTAAATACTATGTAATTTTAAACAACCTTTTTACTTCAAAATATTATGGCTCGAGGGTGGAAGAGTTCACTTGATATTACAGCACCATAGGTGAAATTGAAAAAACATTTTCCTTATCTAATATTACCTTAATAATATCTAACAAGTCCACCAAGCGGAATAACTTAGCTCGCTGCCAAACTTAATGAACCGAACTTATGAGCTTAAACAACCAAACATACCTCAACCCTAATATAACCAAACACCCACCAACCCCGACTATTCTACCCAACAAATCCAAACCCACCTTAAACAAACCGATCAACTCCATCCCACAAAACCCCATAGCAACCAAAAAACCTCATAGCA
>JAANSN010000217.1:0-76845 GCA_036850665.1 Dicranocentrus wangi
GTAGATACTACTACGCGTGAAGAGAATGTTGTGGAATATGTTTAATAAAAATGCTTCCAGAAGATTTTTTTATTCGTCCGGCTAAATTCGTGTGGTTAGGTAAGTTGGGTGGAAGTGTTTCATCGAATGAAAAGGAATTTAATACAGTTAAAAGGAATAAACGACCTCAATAGTTGCGTTTATAATTTGTGTGATGGTACTTAATTAATCGCTTCCTTAGAGGTTTACTTATGTATATTAAGTAGGAATTTACACTAAATGTATACGCATTGTTTCGGAATTTATGGGGAATAAATGACGTGTGTTTTATTTCTAAACTGCAGGCAATTATGCGATCTTCTGACGCAGGTCAAAATCATGTATGGTCTTGTGCGATTGTTTTAAGATATCATTGTTTTATTTACGTCATCTACAAAAAATATAAATTATCCCTATCAGTCTCATAGCTGAGTCTGTGGGATTTCATCGGACGCGTTTGCAATGCTCAATTTTGATCAATCAACCATTGTTATTGTTGTACAGTTCAGGCATGGTTTCATTGCATAAAGCAATCTGAAGCAATCATATATTGACATGTTTCCAGATAGGCTATTTTGGAATATGAAAATCCCGGACAGAGGTCCACACAAATGTTTACTCTTGTCGTTGATAGTGGCAACTTGAGCCAAAAATGAAAACAAATAGTCCGGCTGGCACATGTCAGATGCTTTTACTGCTTGCAGTAGCCCTATGCACCCCTCTTCTCTTGACTGATAGTACACGAATTCAGAGAAAGTGCATTATTATTAGTTTCTAAATGTTCGAATGCATTTACTCCCATATATTAAACAAGTCCAGCCGCTGTGCCAGTCTTCAATTACCGTTATCCTTCCAGTGACACGCCAATAATAGGCCACTATCCGTTCCTGCAGTTTAGTTATCTGGACCTTAACATGTTGGTGAAGGACGTGGACAAGTGAAATCAATTGAGATAAAGAAACAGACCAGGTACGTACATTAACAACGTTTATTTCATCAAATGACCATAAAAGGTAGCGACTTGGGGTACTTAGAGAAAGGTACAAGTAGAAGGTATACGTAAAATATATATAATCCTGTACAAAATAGGTACCACCTTTGCGAATGAAGAATGAACACAATCTTCATTGTTTGCTCAGTGCTTAACAATATATAAATTTTAATTTCTGAGACAAATTTGTATATTCTTATCGGCTAGGTTTGTAAAAGTAACTGTCCTGCAATCTATGAATACATAACAAGTTGACAACAAGTTGATATCTTCGTCGTACACGCTAACAATACAAACATGTAATCTATACGCAGGTATATACATCTGATATGGGACTAGATTGAACATCTTTATATAAATAGTTTGATAAGGCTCAGTCGGAACACAAGACAAGTGAACTTCAAAATTACGCCTATTTTGCTTTTCTCCAAAATTCGGGGACACAGCTAGTGATTCTGTGTCAGTAATGCTAATGCATGATATATTTGAGGCACGTCGTGATTTCAGCTTTATTTAATTACTCTCAGACCCAATCAATCACCACGATCCTTTGTTTCATTTCGTGGGTCTGTCTGTCCACCAAAATCCATCCCGGTGCTACGAGTCGTATACTTACGAGAAAAAAATACATATACTATGTACCCTAAAAGTAGATATTCTATATATTTCTGCGTCTTGTGGTGAAAACGTATTAAATTGTGTGCAATGAGATGAGATATGTATGTGTTTTTAACTTCTATTCTCCCGAGTCTCCTCTCACGAGAAGTCCGCCGTGGACGTTGATGATGGTGATCGTTTAAGGTCCAGCAAGGCATGTTCAAGAGTAGCAATCCTAATGTTTTGTATGGACTCTGAGCTCTCATCAGAGCACTTCTGAGAAGCCCATTTCACCATCTGACTCTGAATGGAAGCCAACCTCAAATGGTTCGTTTGTAACTTGCCTTTCACTTGGAATAGGTCCTTCTTCACACTCTGCATCACTCCTGACTGCTGACTCTGTAAAACAGATTTCAATCAAAATGCACGCATTTAGAGATGCAGTCTTTCATATACGTACGTACGTACAATATAAAAGTATATAGCGCCGCCACTAATATTCCCTGATTTATAAGCCTATAAAGCATTTTGAGTGAAGTGGCATCTGGAATTAATGGAAATGAAAATAGTAGCGGGGTAGGTGCCTCTTTGAGGGAAACCACTCCAACGTGGCTTGCATGCAGAAAAATTGGAATCAGGGAGGAGATGGGCTAACATGATGCATGCATGGAGAAAAAATATCATGTGTATTTCGGCGACATGTGTTTGGGCAAAAGGGTCTCTGTCTGTAAGAAGGGTAACTAGAAGGATACTCGTTCGTCGTGACTTCCACTACTGGCATTATAAGTAAAAGCCTGGAGTAATATGCGTATTATTTTTATAGGGAGTAATTTCAATCTTATCGTAAGTATAATCCAGAAAAGTCAAAGAAATGCTCACCTGTTGTTCTTTGAGATCTTCGTTAACCACAAGTACAGAGCTAACAGAGGATTCGAGTCGGGCAAGACCTGTCTGCAGTTCAGTTACCCTCTCGTCATATTTCGTTTCGAGGGTTTCAAGGGCTCTAAACGTTTGGGTTGAGCTCTCCTGTAGCTCCTCAACGGCTCCAACTTTATCATTAAGATTCTCCAGAGTGATTACATACTCTTGCATTGTCTTTTCAAGGCTTTCCATTCGTCTCGTGAGTCTAACCCCGGCGGTATTGCCAAATGCGGCCGCTGTGGAGGTGCTTCCGCTTCGGTACACTTCGTTATTGGGTGGGTTGACGTTGGTGATGAGACCCGACTTGGATAGCGACTCTCTCAGATTGTTTGTAATGCTCTTGAGGGATCTTTGCGAGTTTTCAATTTTCACTAGCCTCCTCCTGTAATTTTTATTGTCTTTTACTAAATCCTGAATTATGGTCTGGAGTTCGTGGACCTTGGCCTTTAGTCTCTTTCTGTGTCTCAAAGGCTTGCCAACGGCTTCTGAAATGGAACGAAATTGAAAAGGAAAATACGGTTAATTTCCGTTATAGTCAGAAAACCTATATTACATTCCTTCCTGCTGAGTCCACACACACACTTCCCTTTTTACACTACTGTCCATCTTACTCACGGGGTGATGGTTAGAATTGGAATGTGTGGGTGCGCGTATATAGTTAGTCTTTAGTTGGTTATATACGTTAAAAATGTATGGCCTACAATGTGGAAAAATGTGTGCGAAGAAACGAACCATCATGTAATATATATCCTACCTTTCAAAGCTTCCGTAATGAAATGCTCTTCCTCAGCCCCAAATTCAACCGAATTACTCTCCTCAATGCTTTCATCAAGGAGCCCGTCCTCATCCTTAGGTGTTCCTTGTGGTGTGGCTCCGCTCGTGCTCTTATTTTCAATAAGTTTCTGTCCCATTTTAACCTGCCAGCTTCTCAAGTCCTGGATATTGTCCTTGGCTTCCGAGATTTGTTCGTCTTGACGCAGCTGTTTTAGACGAAGGGTCTCTAGCTCCTTCTCAGCAGCTGCCAAGTCGGCATCTCTCCGTCCATTTTCTTTGTCCATTTGCTCCCTCATTTGAACCATTATGGTCATGTTGCAAGATGCCGAGATCTCTCTCATTTGAGTGTGCAGCTCCTTTGTTGAGTCTTTCAGCCACTGAATGGTTGCCTCATCGTTGTGGAGCTTGTTTTCCAGGTTGGATGTTGCTGCCGAAGATGAAGCCGAGGACAGGGTGCTCTTGTCCTTTTTCAATGACTGGAGTTCCTTCCTGCAAATAACAATAATTATTGAAAAGTTTGTTAGGAGAACATTACTACTTCCGTCGTGAAATCTAAGATTGTTAGTTGACGTCCCACTAGTACTACTCCCTTCCCTCCCCTCCCCTCCATTTTGTTCTGCCCTGGTTCGATTTGCAGCTAAAAACTAAAAAAAGGGAAAGGCAGAGGAGCCAGGGAGTCGAGTCCCTACTGCGAGAGCAGAACAATAAATATGTTTTCTGAGCTGGAAACTTTTTAGGCAGTTTCTGACATTTTAGCTATCGTGCCTCATTTATCCTTACGATTTTTTGCTGGTGTACAACTACTGTGACAGTTTTAGCGAGGCTTGGTATTAAAGCAAATTTTGAATGCATGAGGTGTACATTTTCTCTCTCTCACTCTCTCTCCTATGCTCCATTTTGACAACATGGTTTGCCGAGAGTATAAATATAGAAAGAATGTATCTGAAAATGAACACGTTTGATTCGGGAGGGGAATACGCAAGGAGTGAGGCTTGCATGGGGAGTGAGAGTGGGTACTACATCAAGAGGGGAAAAAAGTTGTCGGATTTTTGCAGCAATATATTTTTCTTTTTGTCTTGCAAAGGGAGAGAATGTATTACCTAAGATATTCCATTTCCTCGCGAATTTCGACCATTTCGTTCTCAAAAGCCATTTGCCTTGTCTGAGCGGTAAGTGCCTCGGTAAGAAGATTCCTCAAGTCCACAAGGAAAACAACCATTTTTTCCATTCTCTTCGAGTTCTCCTCCAGCTTACTCACAATCCCATGCTCCCTGAGGTAGGCTAATGAGTGAGCATTCTCCCTGCCAACTTTCTCAGTGGTGCTGCTGGTGGAACTGAGAGAAGACGGGGATACAGTTGTAGACGACCAAGAAGTGGTCGTCGTAGTTGGTGGACTTGTAGCTGTCGTCCAACTATCACTTTGTGATTTATACGATTTATCCAGCTCATTTTTCTCAACGCTTATATCCGCTTCCAATGCTTCTCCAGCGACTTTCCCTGCCTCGTGGCTTTCATCGAGCAAGTTTTTCAACAAAGTAACTTCGCGACTCTCAGCGTCGAGAATAAGATTAAGCTTGTCTCTCAGCAGTAGTGTCTCCAAGGACGAGTCAGCGTCTCTTGATTCATGGTGATTTGATCTGGATAATTTCGCGCTGGAAGTACGACTAATGACTGCACTTAAGAAAATAAGCACGACTAAAGACTTGACGCTTGTGGTGGGACTCATACTGATTAGCTTTCTTGTTTTCTCCATCATTCTCAATTTATTTTTACTCACACACGAACACTAACCAACTCTGCCACCATTACCAGCGAAACTCCCAAAAACAAAAACAATTTCCAACCAAAAACTTTTCCCCTTTCCCCTCTCCTTTTGAGAATTTATCGACACCACTTCTCACAATTATGAGAATTTACGGAAAACTCGGGCTCAAAAAAACAACAACTCGAAGTCACGAATGACAAAATATCTATATGTATCTTTTTCCTTTAAAGTCGTAACTCGTCTCTGATGATGAGGTGAGGTGATGTCTGTACACACCGGCGATTCAGAGTACACTGATGTGAAATGGTTATGCAATGTGCCGGGTCATTGTTGCTCTCGCATCTGGCTCACCAACTCTTAAAGTCTTTAACTATTAAGCCACCCTAATAAAATATGTGGATGATTTTCCTCTAGTATATATACCTACCTCCTCCGTCCGTAGTAATAAACCTCCTCGCAAGTTAGCTTAGAAGGACACATGGCACGTGTGGCCCAAGAGAAGAAGTAGTTTTGGTTAGGGAATGAGATGAGTGAGAGACCCCAACAAAATGTAAACTCATCCATTGTATACACCACTTTTTCTTCAAGGTACCTAACCAATCCCACTGTAAACCTGACCACTTTTTGGGTCTCCTCTGGATGATGCATTTACGGCATGCATTATGTATCGAATACAATGAGTGCCAGTGCCGGGGTGTGCATCTATTTCTTGCCTCATTTCATTGTTGATTGTTCGCCAGAGAGGTTAGGGATATATTTTCGTTCGGTAGTGCATTATCATAATGCAGCATAATTGAAGACTCTTTTTCTACTACGATGGGTTTCTCAAAAAAAAAACTGTCCATGCAGGAAAGGTGGTGGTGGTGGTATAGGTATACCTATACCTCCTGCCCCTCCATCCTTTTTTCTATGGAACAGACTTCTTTTCAGTATTCAGGTTGAAAAATGCTTATCTCCCTCACGTTGTACGTCTCCCCCTACTAATACTAATAATGAGCATGAGAACGAGGTAGAATATAATGTGGATGAAGAAACAACTTCTGTTTTTTTCTCGGGTTTCCACTGCATTTCCACTTCAGGTCATTCATCAAACAACCCAGTCAAAAGTAACAACAGAAGAGGTACATACATCAGTCACTTTTTTCCTTGGTCTCCTTCCTTACAACAACAGAATACTATAAGAAATCCATAAAATGTGATGCAAGATGAAAAAAAGTCTTTTTACGATCCAGTAACGCAGGGGGAAGAAGAGAAGTAACAGAGAACAGGGAGTGCAGTAAAAGAAATTAGGTGGAAGGGCAGATATTATTATGCCGTATTGTATTCTATATCTCTCTCCTCTCCGTTGCTTGCGTTGCCTCTGCCGCTTTATGTTATGATTGAGAATTGAATTGACAGACGGTAGACGGGTGTTCAATTCAAGAACAAAACAACTCCATGGAGCCCGTTACTCCAAGAAGATCTTGCTAAGACAAGGTAAAACGGAGATCATCTCTTGTAGTTGTAACGTAACGTAACAAATCTATATAGTGCTTGCGATCCGCTCCTTCCCGTACGTACATTCTTATAGGGATCACAAGAGTAGTAGGAACCACATGTCAAGAAATATTTTTTCTCCAAAAAAAAAGAATCCCTCAAGTTGAACTGTTTTCATTTTTTATGAATTTCTTCTCCACTTATGATCACATCCACTTTACGCTTGACGTTCAGATATTTTTCAATATCAAAAGAGCGGCATTTTGGATTGGATCGGAATCAAAGAATATTTATAGTTTAGGTTTTTTTGCGGATGTAGTTTACCGTTGCCTTTTGTGGAATTATTGAGATGGCAGTTGGTTTTCAAGTTTGGCTATAAGAAAACGGTAAATTCGTATGCTATTTTACCGTCTGCTGCTGCAAACATCTAGGTTTTTTATTCAAACTGCCATCAATACGCTGTTTTCGACTGTAATTTTTATAACTGAAACAAACCATTATGTACGTAGGAACCAACTCATACCTATTCTTGGTAGTATGCATGATCGCATATTTAACCTGTAGCAAATATAGAGAGACGCCTGACATATTGATAGCTTATAGACGTTTAAATCGATCAAAATAAAAATCATTGTTCATCTGTAATTAGAAGTTGATAAAAATGATAAATCTCATGTATTTTCAAAAACTACATTTTTCGAACTCCATGTAAGCGTATAAACATTTTGTCGGGACAAACCGTTGAACAGGCACATCTAAAGGTTTAATGGTTAAATAGTGAGAGAGAAGGTATATTCTCTTCAATTTCTTTTATTTTGCTCCCAACAGGTATATTGTAAATTATATAATGGAAGTGTAGTAAAGTAAAAAAAGAGAAAAGAAAGTATCAATAAAACTTTTACGGAGGTGGTTGTCTAGCGTGTTTGTCCCTTCCGATGTGATGTGACACACACCATCCTTCCATATACCTCACACAGCCACAGCCACAGTGACACTCAACTGTTGTGTGACCTACAGTTCAAGAATCGTTCGTTGTTGCTTGAATATTTAATGTGGTGGGTCGTATATTTGTCGTGTGGCAATCCTCTGCTCTGGCCCTGTATGTGTGAGGTATCCAAATTGACCCGACAGGAGGGCCTATATTATACAGCATCATAAAAGTAGAATCACCTGGCTCCCTTATTCATTTTCTTCTTTTCGGAGGACGAAAAAAATGAGAAAGAAAAATGATTTTCCTTTTTTTCCTCCTCAGTTTTTACATAACCACGCATTTAGATATGCACACCGGCGAATTAGAATTTTATATGAGAAAAAATGGTAAAGGTAAAAACTAACAAGCAGATTCTCTTTTTATTACAAAGCTGCACCCGCACTACACGTACGAGATGATGAAACGCATCTGCTTTGTTGTGTAGTTTTTTTTGTCGTGTCAGGTCGTCAGTCCAAACGTGCTCCAGGGGCGAAATACGCAAGGCTTTGTGTAACTCTCGGAGAAGAAGATGAGGAGCTTCGTGGATTAAAAATATTACGATTCCTCAGCATTATTTGACGATATAGTATAAAAGTATACCAAAGCCAGCAAAGCGTCAGTCAGTATTGCCACGGTCGGAACAAAATTGTATCGATATGATGTTGATGTTGATTGTACACAAGAAAAAACATCAAGGTAAGCTGCAGGGGGAAAAAATAGGCAGGTGTTTGTTGCTCGCTTAAAAACCACCATTAGAAAAACTGAACCCAAATGATCCACTCCTCCATGATGACGATCTTCTTGGCAGATGAGAAGGGAGGGAGATGAGATGAGGGCTGCTAGTCATTTTTATCTTTTACCTACAACTTTACCAGCAAGCAAGCTTAGGGATATGAAAAGTAAAATTGCTGTGTGTGCAATATTGGAACTTTTTGGAAGACAGTGAGGGTATTGTGTATTCTCCAACCAAGTTTAATACTTATATGTAACATATTCCTTCTTCTGTACAATGCACAAAATTTTAATATCTGCCTTGTCCCGACAGACAGTCTGTTTCACGACGACTTGTACTTCTTCTTCAGAATGTTATGATCCATTGGAGCGTGCTGGCAGGCATTTTGTCTGTTGTATGCTACGTGGTGGTGAGATGATACCTAATGTAGGTGTAATTGCGGCGGTTAGGGTTATTTTTAGAGTGGTTATCACCAGACGGTGCACGTTTCCCTGATGTGCACTCTCTCTGCCACGCAAGAAATCCACTTTCTATTTCGAATTTCCAAACATTCAGAAAAATGGGGCTTTGTGAATGTTGTTGTATGTGTGCTTTTCTCGTGAAGAATGAATGCAACTTTTAGTTAGTTCTTTTTGACCTTTTCCTAAAAAAAAATGCAGATTGTCAAGTTGAAAGCAGCTGCTTTCCAACTAAAAGAATACAACCAGTTTCATTTGTACAACTTTTTTTTACAGATTTTGAGCCGAAGCAAATCATAACTAAAGTTAACCTTATTCACCTATCAACCTACTTTAAAAGTAAAAGGAATATGAATATATAGAGCACTACTTCATAAATTAAAATATTTTTCCCTCGGACGGTAATTACAAAGCGCCTTTTCCAGACTAGCCCAGAGACGAACAATGTGGTCCACTAAAAGCGGCTGGAAAATATGCGACGGCTGATTGAATTCATAATAAAAAAATGCAGACCGATTTTACAGCATTTTTATTCTCTGGTAAAATATATGGATCGCGTGTGATAACTTCCAGGTGCATCCACGACTCCAGCAGTAATACCAATAAAAATTGCTTCTGTTTAGGAAAATATTTAATGTTAGCTTTTGAATATTGATTTACGCTCCACATCCCCAGATCCAACCAAATTATATAAGTGTTTATCGTTTCGCGTCAAATTTTCACCTGCCCATTTAACTGACAGAAGGCCGAGCGAGGTACCAAGCAAATACTTCTTTAATCGGTGACGGCAATAGTGGAAATTTCTTTGGAAGTCTCATTTTTTTCTTCATTCTCATTATTTTGCGTCTGACGCTGACCAGTAGTAGCTCCCAATTCCCAAACACTTTTTTCTGCTCACCTCTCTCTCCCCACATGAAATAGTTCTGCGTACACGATTATCCAGACAACCTTGCCCTTCTCTATCATTTGCAGCTTCCCAATGTATCCAAGCCAGCACGCATGATGCAGGTATAGTGTAATATTGTATTCACACAGTATCCCTAGAGAGTGTAAAAGGACATAAAAAGCAGCATTCACTGGTTGGCACATTGGAGAAAAAAGAAGCGATCTCGTAATAAAAAGGTTGTTTAAGGACACCTGCTATTCCCTCATTTGCATAATTCCGATGAGAGCGCTGTTTTCTTTTTCCCGAGAGTAAATAAATGCAGGTAGCTGGATTGCTCCTTTGGAGGTTGTCAATTGGAGTTGAATTGCATGTTTGCCATTATATATATTGTGCGTTTTGGCTCTCGTCGTCGTTAACATTTGCCTTTTGGAATTGGAACATGAAAAGTGTCGTGCGGGATAGGTTATAGTTCTACCAGGGTTTACATCAATTTCGAGTAAATTGCGTTTTTTCTCTATACGAAAAAAACCTGGAAGTACATAGGTATACACGTTACGTTAGAAGTTGTACTAGTGGCGCATGCATTATCATCATCATCATGATCATGATCGTCGTCGTCGTCGTCGTCAGGAAGGCATGACATGCATCCATCCAGGCATGCAACGGCCAAAAAGTCAAGCCATCCATGCCATCATTTCATAACATCGCATCACATAATAATATTGTCTGTTATATATTTGCCGTGTTGTTCACGTTTTAATAGAGAACCGAACACATCAAACTTTCTCAGCGTGCAAATAAATTGTTTTCCAGTGAGAAATGCGAAATGATTATAATCCCATTTTTCGACTTTTCTGACATCGCAAATCCTCACTTCTTATATAAATCTTTTATGAGTAGTGATGGATGGAAGTCTCAAAGACTATAAAAGTAGAAACATTAGAATCGCGTGGGCCCAACTGGAGCAGAAAAATTCAATTTTTTCCATAAAAAAAACTCCCTCTTTAATACTCAATATTAGCACAGGTCCAATGTTTTCTTGATTTGAAGTTTCCATTGTGTTTCCATAAAAATTCGAAAAAATTAGAGAGCTCGGTGGAGGGAAATGTGCTCATGTGCATTAGACTAATGCGTTTTACAGGAAAATTGGATACTGTTGAGTAGTTTTAGGTTGTATGGCTATAGGCATACAAATACATATTATGGTGATTTATTTTGCAAAAAAGTCAACTTTTTCTCGAGAATTTTTTTCAGTTTTCATGCCAGACGGTGTACTACCATCCTCCCATATTTGCCATGTAGCATTAGCAATGTCAAGGGCAAAAATGAGCACCTACCTAGTCATTATCATCTAGTGCCTTCTGCTGTGGGAATTGGTAATGAAATTCAAATTTCCCATTATAATAGTGATCATCATCATGTTCGCCAGTAGCTAGCTTCTTTCGAGAAAAACTATATATTATTATACTTGCAAGACTATGACTATGAAAATTCAGCGATATAAATGTGTAACCGTGCAGCTCATGAACTCAAATGAGCTTCTCGGAAAATCTGTCTTGACATGATTGTATGCTGTGGCAGACATAGGGGCAGTAAAGAAGCATTTTTTTGTGCAGCTGGAACTTCTGCTTCTTGGACATGCTCATGCAATGAAAGATGTGTACAGGCAGAGAGGGACGTAAATGATCCATTGTTTCTCAGTCAGCTGCATGAGAATTATAATTACAATTTTGAAAAAAATGACCATTCTGCTGTATCATGGGTTCAAGAAGTAATGTAAATTGTTGGCGTTTTACCTCATCTGTTGCTTTTTGATTGTCATGAAATGTGTAAAGAAATGTCTGAGTCGGTAGGTATACGTGATTAAAAGTTTTGTAATGTCAGATGTACTAAGGATGAATATGAATGACTGGATAAAGTAATTGAATTTATGTTTCTGAATTGTCGGTGCGTTTTATGATGCTTTCTGAGGCAATTGGAGGGGAGAATTTTGACGTTTATTCCCAAAGGCTAGTTTTATACGCACCTTTCTGGTAGCGTGTGGTGTTTTTGTGATCTATTGTAATTCCTCGTAATTAGATAAACAGATAAGCTTCTCCTGCTCCTGCTCCAAGGGATGATTTCGTAGCGGCAGCATGGGTTTTCTCGAAACTGGAAGAGAAGAGGACTGCTCATTTCGGTGTGGCAGCCTAGCACAATGCATCATGAGAGCTGGGAGAAAACCGGAAATGTCACATATACTATATCACAAAAGCGGGGTCACACTCACGACATTTGGCATCCAGCCTTTTTCTCTCTTTTTTTCTCCCCATTTTCCGCCTTTAATGACCTAAAAGTCAACAAGAGGGTAAAAGGATGAGTAAAACTACCAATTATTTTCGATTTGGTACGGAATGTTAAAGTCGTGTTACTACACAACTAATAATAATAAGATACAATCTACTCACGTCGAAGATCAAGGAAGCCATAGGGCACGCTCTCTCGTCTGTTGGGTTTGCTGCCATCATCATCACATAAAGCACGCTAGAAGGACTAGTCACACTCATCACGAGGGATATAGTTGAGAGCATGACAGCCGGGTTCGAAGGGCTTGTGGCATGACTGGCATGTCATGACTTTTGTTTTCATCCATGCTCCCTAAGGACGACCTGGGTTCCTTCCAATGGCTGTTGTGAGCTACTGTAAGGAAGGCATATGTGCTGAGGGTAAAATCTAATTGTAACTTATTGTTCATGAAATGGTAAAGTACACCTTTAGCACACGAATCCAAACTTATTGCCATGCATAATATGATCGATGCATATCCCATAATCCCATGCTGCATATGTGTGTTGCATACATATACTCCAATTGTTTTAAAATGCTCACTGGTCCCCCTCGGAACAGCACGTGTTTGCTTTTAAAGCTATAATCTTATAAGGAATAGGTAGGTAGTTTTTTTCAACAGGGCTAGTTCTTTACGGTCAAAGTACTTTCATTTTAAGAAAACCTTCCTCCTGTGTCAAATTCAAGGTGAAAACGTAAAAGTACATAAAAGTCCGAGATCCCTTGTGGTGTAATAGGTCGAGTAAGAATGGTGTATGGATGATGGGATGCTGCTATACAAACTGGGATACTGCAGCAGTGGCAGCTGCTGTTGTTGTTTAGAATGCTGCTGCAGTTACCGATTTACCTCTAAGGATGTATGAAACAACACACTCTCCTGCTTTTATTGTTCCTTTAAGGAACCATACCAGCGTATGGTTTTAAGGGAACATCTTGAAGAGATTGGTGAAGATGAAAAATAAAGTTGGTCAATTGGATTTCCTTGTTGTTGGACCCTTTTTCTTTTCTTTTTTCCTGGATTTTTTTTCTGGTACTCTGGTACACGACGTAGGATATATATCCACCCGAAAATATATTGAGGTGGCCACTTAGGATTCACTTTGGCACTGAACAACAGCTGGAAACCACTCGCTCGCGTCGTGTGGCTCACCACGCCAGACTGGAAATAAGTTGGTCGTTGTTATTTTTAGCTGTTCAACCGTATTTTCCAAGATAATCTGTGGGTTTTCCAGTGGCAGACAATACCAGATGTAGGGTCTGACAATGGGGATTCAATCTGATACCAGGGCTAATTATAGAATTAAAATGAACCTAGCCACCAAAAAGTTTTACGAGTCAGGGAACAAAACGGCTGTCGATCTGCTCCCATTTATTTCCCTTTTCATTCAGGTAAAAAGTCACTGTTGTGTGCCAGGATGATGAGGCTCCACCAGTTGTCGACTTTTCTTCCTGCGGAAAACTGGAAATATCGAGTTGTAAAGCGTATAGATGATCCAAAACCACTTAAATTTTATTAGCATATGTAATACTTGTTTTGTGATGCATACTGATTTATCCTCTCTGATAACATGGCGCAAGGCAAAAGGCTATAGGAAGATAAGATGATATATATATTCACTGTATATTCTTTCGATTTCGACTCGTGCTGAGGGATCGTAGTTTGTTTTACCCTTTTTGGTGTGGTGATGGATCATCACGCTTGTAAGATTGTGATCAACGCTGGAGCGAGAGACCAGCCTGACAGAATGCGCTACTGAAATACGTGGGCTTGTAAAATAGGAGTTTATTTTATACGTAGGTAAGTGGTAAAATGTGTGCGTATAACTCCTTATTTCCTCTGAAATGACTAGTTTCGTTCCTTCCTACCTTTTCCCACTCTGTTCTATTTAAACATTTTAATCATTTGCATATTATCTGCCTGAGTAGTAAGCCGTGAAGGATCCTTGACTTTCATTCAAGTAGAGTCCAAAATTAGATACAAAAGAGATCCCTATGATTCTCGATATCTGAACGAGATCTTACGGTTCTTTGTAATGGATATCACGAGCTTCTGCGTGCGAAGAAGGAGGTTACATATTCATGACGCAATATATTTCATGGAGGGCACTTCTCTGAGCACGTTTTACTCCTGAAAATCCCTCTGCAGCTCTGCTGCGCTGGGGTTATTACGGGCACCAGGTTGACTTTCGTAACCTATCTTGAATGCAAGGGAGGGGAAGACACATCTTTCTTTCGGAGGAGGCTGCAGCAAGATATGTTTAATCTGGAAAAAGGGTACTCATTTCCTGATTGACGCTTGTTTGTGCGTTGCTTCCCTGTCTCATCTTTCGCACCATGTGTTATGTGAGTATGTATTTGAGTATAGATGGAAAAGTATGTTCAGGGAAAGACACATTTCCAAAAAAATCCCTATTCTACAGATGTTTTCTAAAAATGGATCTCCTGGTTTGGTCCTCAACGGGAATTACATATTTTTTTTCGGAGAGAAATGCATACTCATGTAAAAAGGGGACTACGTTAGTCCTCCTATCCTATTACAAATATCAATGTTATGCTTCCTTCGCATCACATTAGTCTTACTTATTGAATGACAGTTACTTCCTGGACTTATAATAAAATACAGTGTGCTCCTGTTCGTGCCTTCATTACGCATTCCACTAATGAATGGAGTGGTTTTATGGTTATGTAATTTCAAAACTAGTATAATCCACATATGTAATGATTAGATGATTGGGACTGGGAAATTTTTATGGATGAATATTAAGATGCATGCAGGTATTGTTGGAGAGAATGCACAAATATTCTATAATGGCGTGCGTGCATGCATTGAAGTATCAAATTTGTCAAATTTACTAATGTCAACATCAAAAACCGTATACAATCATCAATCTGCAACAGTGAAACAATAAATACAGAATCGTTTAGAACAATAGAACATCGTTTAGTGAAACTCCCACCCGACACCATATTCCTAACATTTCGCACCACTGTAGTTCCTCGATATTAAACGCATTCCAAGAACCATGGATATAGTAGTCCATTTTATTCCGCATCAACACTGAAATTCGCCATTTTCACAGACCACCTGCGAAATGCTATTTACCAAGCTAATCCAAAGTTTGTTTCACTTTGTACAGAGTCCACTATTTATACAATGAGGACAACTACAGTGTGGGTGGAAAAGGTGAACCTCCCGGATAACGGGGACAACTGGTAAGATTTTAAACCAGCTATGGTATTGTTACAACAAGACTTGCACAATGGAGACGTGGACTACTACAAACACTCTAAATATAGTGCAAATATTGTTATGTCTGTCGAGTAGCATCACCTATTTACTCATTTTAAGGACTTTTATCGAATGCTTTTGTATGTAGTGTGTACGACGCATGCTTTTCCCCGGACGGAACCCAACTAATTGCTGCTGTAGGTCTGAGGATTTTAGTAATTAACGTGGCTGAAGGGGCAGTCGTTCAGTCATTAAAAGGTGATTATAAGCCCCAATTACTAATATTGGGGAACACTGTTATTTACGACGGATCGGAAAATGAAAGGGTTGTAATAAACATAAAACCTTCTTCCAGGTCACAAAAGTACCGTATACTGTGTTGCGTACGCTAATGATGGGAAACGGTTTGCTAGCGGGGGAGCCGACAAAAACGTCGTCATTTGGAGTGATACACTTCAAGGAACACTAAAATACGTGTAAGCAGAGATCCCATATCTGTGTATGCAATCATTCGCGTGATGATGAGCAATCCCAATTTAATGTCTCAATTTGGAAAACATAGGCACGGGGAGTCGATTCAATGCTTGGCGTTTAATCCCACAAGCACGTTGCTGGCCAGTTGCGCCATCAACGACTTTGGAATTTGGTCCCCTGACAAGAAAAGTGTGGACAAGCACAAGGTTCCTGCTAAAATAAATGCCTGTTGCTGGACAAGTGATGGCTCATATTTAGCTCTTGGCCTGGGAAATGGGACTGTCTCGATTAGAAAAAAGGTACACACATTTTCTCCACCAACGATGAAATGTAGAATGATTTATAATGCTGCTGAATTTTTCCGCTGAATGACATGATATCTAATTAGTCGCACAATTTTTCTTGACTTTTAGACGGGTTCTGAGCAATGTCGCATTGAGCGTCCCGGCGGAGCTCTGTCTCCCGTGTGGGGCGTCGCCTGGGGTAAAGCTCCAGAGGACGGGCAAGAAATGCTTTGTGTGGTTGATTGGGGTCAAACTCTGTCCTTTTACAGTGTCACGGGAAAGCCGGTAAGTGAGCCAGAGCTAAGAAATCATATTTCTTTGCTCAACTTCAAGATGAAATTTTCCCTCTCGAGGGGTAAAAATTTTTTCGGAGAATGCCGACATCTGCCTTCTTACTCACGGCATCTTTTTCCTCTAATCATGAGATGCCACAAAGGCATGGCATTTCTCTCTTTTTTAAGAGTCATTAGCAATTCTAAGCTCATCCACTTGAAAACTAAAAAAAAGTTTCCTCTTTTTCTTTTTTTTTATTATTTGATGGTGGAATACGCACGTATTCTACCGAATGGGATTTCGCTACACTCGACTCCTTCCTACAATCACACATTCCGGAGAGAAGATGATGAAGGATAGACCACTTGGATTTGATCCCCTTCGCGTAGTCTATGCACACACTCACCGTGACTGTGAATACATTATCGTCACTGGGTCAAACAAGGCGTGTGCAATTTTCACTCAAGAAGGAGTTCGTGTGACCTCGGTGGCTGAGCAGGAATCATGGGTTTGGGCCTGTGCCATGAAGCCTAATTCCCACAGCATGGTAAAATAAAAAGACAAAAATATCCCATTTTTTCCCCACCTCCTCCACATATCTCCTCCTTTTGGTTATTGCACAAAAACAAAAAAAAATACATTTCATGAACAAAAAAAGCGATCATGCATAAACGAAAAGAGGGGGAGATGGTAATAGGAAGGAAAAAAAGGTATTTCGGTCGGAGTATGATGTATAGCGACTAGCGACGGTGGTGGTGGTGAAAAAAGAGATGTTATTGTAAGGAGAATGTGTGTGTAGAGACAACACTCCTAATTTGCATAGAAATAACAGTTGTTCCTCCCAACCCAAGTAGCACCACCACCACCGCCGTATCACCACCAGAGAGAGAGAAAGAGGAAGAGAGAGAAGCCCCAGAAGGATATTTTTTTCTCTGGTGTGTGTTTTCATACTCGGGCTTTGAGTTTTTGGGGAATTGTGGGACATGGTGGATGGAGCATCATGCGTGATTATCATGAATGATATGTGGCTCTGATGTCTATTCCAGATTGTGGGAACTCAGGGAGGCGTGTTGACATTTTATGATGTTCAACTACTTGTCGTCCACGCTTTGTACAAGGCCCTGTATGCTTACAGGTAAGTAAAAAGTATATATCATGTAGTTTGAGAGATGATGATGTGGATGGATGTGAATTGTGAGCACAAAGTCGGGCCAGAAACTATTTTGATGGGAAAAAGCCCCTCGTATGATGTATGCATGATCTGATAGATTCTCTGGAGATAAAAGGGAATAGAGTGATGCGTATAATTGAATTGAATTAATTTGAAAAGTTTTTCATCGTTTATTCAAATCGTAAAATCCCTCTCCAGAAGCTTCGTCTTTGTTAATTGATTTCCAGGATGAATATGACAGATGTGATGGTACAAAACTTGCTGAAGGATGTTCGCGTCCGGATCAAATGTCGGGATGTGGTGAAGAAGCTCGCCATTTTTAAAGACTCTTTGGCTGTAAGTTTTTTTTCTGTTCTTGTGCCATCATCACCATCATCGTTTGGTTTGGTTGTCACATTCGTCATTCCAATAATGCCTTCATCCGGGGAATGGAAAACTGTGTGGTTTAATGGGGCTTTATATATATATAAGTTTTTTTTCTGTCCTTGTGCCATCATCACCATCATCGTTTGGTTTGGTTGTCACATTCGTCATTCCAATAATGCCTTCATCCGGGGAATGGAAAACTGTGTGGTTTAATGGGGCTTTATATATATATATAATTTTGTGTGCTTCCCCAAACATGCAGATTCAGTTCGTTGATCGTGTCCTGATTTACCAGAGGGACGCCAAGTCCGAAGAGTTCAAGTACCACTTGAGGGACAAAATCAGTCACAGTTTTGAATGCAGTTTGCTTGTCATGTGCACAGAGAAATCTGATCTTGTGCCAAGAGAAAAAACTGCAATGCTACAGTTTCAATGGGGTACGGCAAAAGGAGTGGTTGCTGGACTCGCACATCAGGTATATCAGATCTGTGGGTGGGATGCGGGGAAAAGAGGTGTTGGTAGCAGGGCTGAAGAATGGCCAGGTTAGTCGTGGTATTCAGATTCAGACAACGAATTCCTTGTGAATTTCAATAATATTGTATAATATCTTAAGCGAAGATCGACCTACCTATTTAGGTAGTCAAGTTATTCCTGGACAATCCATTTCCCGTTGATGTCGTCAAAGTTCCTCAAAGCGTCCGTTGCGTCGATCTCAATTTACTCCATACGAAAATCGCCGTGGTGGACGAGAGCTCAACCCTGTTCGTCTACGACCTGATCACCAAGGATCTCCTCTTTCAAGAGCCGAGCGCTGTTTCCGTCTTCTGGAACGCGTACTACGATGATCTCCTCAGCTACTCGGGCTTTGGCGTGCTAAACATCAAGGCCTCCAACTTTCCCATTTACCAGCAGAAAATGGCCGTAATAATGAATGAAATCTTGTTAAAAACTAATCATCCCGGTGTGTGTTAAACGAAACGACATTTCTTCTTCTTGAATGAAATTGCGTAATATCTTTCCTATTTTGAACCCTGACAGGGATTCGTTGTTGGCTTTTGTGGTCACAAAATCTTCTCCATGCAGAATTCCTCTGTTGTCACGTTAGAAGTCCCACTGTCCGCACCCATGTACCAGTACATTCAACATAAACAATTCAAGTACGTATATTTCAGCTATTTTACGACTGCAATATATGCGCAAAATGAAACCGGAGGGGTGGGGCTGGAAACTGGTTGTATAGAGAGAAGCTGTAATATCATTCATTACCAGTTTGAAACATTTTCCCCAGTCCTGTTTTTATTCCTCTTTTTACAACAACATTTTGCCATCATCATCATCATCAGGATCGTTGTGATCGTTTCTAATCAAAATGTTTTTTCCCTTTCCCTCTCTCACTCATGCTTGTTTGTTGCTCTCATTGAAAACTCCGCAGGGAGGCATACAAAGTGGCATCGTTAGGAGTACCAATGAATGACTGGAAGTCGTTAGCAAACGCTTCCCTGGAAGGGATGGACTTTTACATTGCTCGTAAAGCATTCAGTAAAACGAAGAATTTGTCATTTCTGAGGTTAATCGAGCAATATCAGGTTAAAACATGATACACATTTATGATCCTCTCTTTTTTGTCAGCATTGTTGTTCCTCCCACGAAATGGGCTGTTTGTAATTTATCCCACCGAATTTTCTGATCCTCGTGCCGTTCGCTGCAAGACTGAAAATTTCCTTTTTGGTCCAATTACACTCCCATTTTATGGAGGAAATGTAAAAGGCTGGGGATATTAAACTATTTTTTTTATTTGCTGCTGTGTCTTCTGATATTACTTTGTGTAGGATAAAGTGCACGACACAAAAGGACAAAAGAGCTTTTTAGCCGAGGTATACGCATATCAAGGCCGGTTCAACGAGGCAGCCCGCCTCTTCAAAGACAATGGCGAGGAGGACAAGGCTGTCGCAATGTATGCGGATCTGAGAATGTTTGATTTGGCTCAGGAGTATCTCACCGAGGGGGAGTCAAGCAATCGAAGCAACCTTTTGAAGAGGAAAGCGGAATGGGCAGTTAAAATTAATGAGCCCAGAGCTGCAGCCGAAATGTATTTGGTTGCAGGGGAGAAGGAGAAAGCGATTGAAATCATGGGTCAAAATGGGTGGACTGATATGTAAGCACACAACCTCATCAACAACAACAACAAAAAATAGTAGTCGTCGTGTCCGAAAAAATAAGTAGTTAGAGAGGAGCCCGGCTGGGGTGGTAGGCATGCAGGCGACAGTAATAGCGCTTTACTTTGATGTACATTCAATGATATTACTTTTTTCCAAGATTTTTTTCCCTTTAAACCTCGATTGACATGTAATATCGTATATGTATCTCACACACATCTCGAGTGAACTGCTTTTATTACATGGAGTGCGTGTGTGCTTAGAGCTAGTCAAAACGTCAAGATTGGAAGAAGTGAAGAGAGGGATTTACACGGAAGACTGACAAATGTATGGTAAAATATAGATTTTTTTGTTGACTTAACAGGTTATTGGAAGTTGGTCGCAAGTTGGACAGAAATGATACAAATGCACTGGAACGCTGTGCTGAATATTTGGTGAAGCTTGGTGAGGTCAGCAGAAAAAAATGTTATATTAGATTCCTTGCGCGTAATCCAGGGAAAAAAGTCTTTAGCCTCTATGTGTTACCGTGTTCACAAGAGAATTTTTGTTCTCCTTCTTTCTTCTTCTGTTCTGGACACAAAAGGCGTTCTTCTCGGTTTACCCCAAAAGTAAACCAGCAGCCGCTTTTGTCTGGAGCAACAAAAAGAAATGATTTACACATTTTGTGCGTATGCATACTATTTGAGTTTATGATGCACAAAATCCTTTTTGGTTATTTTGCTGACACAGGCTTCCTCCGCAGCAGAAATGTACCGAAGGGTAGGTCTCGTAGACAAAGTGTTGGATCTGTACATTCTTGCCCGCAATTGGCAGGAAGTTTTCGTTATAGTGGAACGGCATTCGGAACTGAAGAAAATGGCGTATTTGCCATATGCCCAGTGGCTAGCGGAGAATGATCGATTTGCTGAGTCTCAAAAAGGTAATCACAAAGGGGAAAAGTTTTTAGTCTTGTTGGATGTCTATGAATCTGAAAGTTGGACAGGGAACACGAACACGACGACTTTTCCACCAAGATTTTATGCAAACCATTACGCAATCTGGGCATGCATGGGTGTAGTATGTCTGCATATATGATATGATATAAAAGCATAATTCAGTATTTCGTTCGTTCGAGTATGCAATTACCTCCACTTCAACTGGCTCCAATGAACGGGTGCTCCTTCCAAGAGCCCACAGAGGAAAAGTCATTTGCCCCCTTGTGAAGTCTTTTCTTAATTATATGAATATTTATAATGGGAGTAGTAATGAGTCACATTTTGCGGTTCCCATTTTAATCGTTGTAGCATTTCACGAGGCAGGATGTCCAGAAGAGGCCTTTAAGGTCTTGGAACAGCTCATAAAGAATGGGATATTTGAAACGAGATTTCATGATGCAGGCTATTACAACTGGGTCCTATCCATTCAGTACTTGGACTTGGCAAGGAGCCGGTAAGTTAAAGTGCCGGATATGGTATCCAGCCATCGCCATCCATATTATATAACCTTAAGCTGCTCTGGCTGGAGAAACCACATGTCAGGGTCGTTTCTTTTCCAGAGAAAATTTCCTATAATTATCATGCATTAACTTAATTTTTCCGTGTTAAGTTCCGTGATTTCCCATCCACGAAAATAATTTACGATGTATCATGACATGATGCTTACTTAGCGCCCAGTATAAAACGTATTTCCTTGACTGCTTCCTCAACTCAACTCTCTCTTTCTTATTTTTAATCAGGCTGGAAGATGCGGAGATTGGGGAGCAAATGGTGGAAAACTTTTATCTCCATCAGAAGAAGGCTGCCATGCTATACGCGTTCAATTCGGTGTACAGGTATACGGACCAACCGTTCACCCCGTTCATGGCTGATGCTCTCTTCAACATTTCCAAGTTCCTTATGCATGAGCTGATGGTCGAGAATGACTTACCAATTTCAAAATTTCACGTCCTTTACACTTTGGCCAAGCAGGCGAGAACGCTGAAGGCATTCAAATTGGCACGAAACGTTTTAGAACGGTTGAAGGGGCTGATGGTGTCGGAGCCATTGCGGGATGGTTTATGCCTGTTGACTTTGGCATCCAGAGGTGACAAATTCCACGACAGTGAAGACCTTCTGCCCATGTGCTACCGGTGCTCCACAACGAATCCATTACTAAACCCAAGGGGAAATCATTGCATCAATTGCTTTCATCCATTTGTTTTCTCATTCGTCTCTTTTGGCAAGTTGTCAACAAGCCACTTTACATTGGCCATATTTACATAAGATGCACTTCATTTCCAGTTTTACTGGCGGAGGAAGGAGGAGTAGTGCTCTTCTCCTCTCGTTTGCAACTTGGGGCTGATACTTTTTTGGAATGGAACTAGGATTGCATATATGTTGTGGAATACTGTTGTGATAATACCACAATTATGAATGCAGATGCGGTTTTATTTTTATTGTGGTTCCTCCCGAAAAGGGATCAGCCCCATATGCTTTACGAGTAGTGGGAAAAAAAGTTGGCTCATGAAGGAGCCGACTAAAATCCTTGGAATTGCAGCTGAGGTATATACAGATTCATGGAGATTTTTTTAAAAGAATTTTATCCTCCCATATTTTGCAGAAGTGCTGCCGGTAGTAGAGTTCCAGCCAGAAGAGGGTATTTCTGATGAGGAGGCAGTGGGGCTGATCGGTGCCAACAAGCAAGTCCAACAGCAACAAACTAATCGCCGTAGTAGTCATAAACGGAGTAGCTTATCGTCCGCGGGCAGCTACAACGTGACCGGTGGGAACCGGTATCGCTCTGCGGCTCAAAGGTGGAGGGAAGACGTGACCGGGGAAGGAGTCCAAGTTTTACATTTTGAGGATGACGACGAGGACGAGGATGGTCCTTCCCATTATGACAACGGGAGTCGGGATGATGATGGAATTTCCAGTCCAAATGATCCGTTCACGTTTAAGCCGACCGGAGTGAGTAATGAATACATCCCGGTGATTTTGGATAGGGCGTACCTGAGAACATTAGAGCCGACGGAAACGATTGTGTGCAAATGGCCGCCTCCGCTGAGATACAAGTTTTATAGGAATCTCATTCCAGAAATGAATATTTCCCAATGCCAAATGTGTTTTCAGGTAGGCAAATGCTGCTTCCATTTTGGTACGTATTTTTTTATCATCATGGGTTGTATTGGTATGGATGACCGTTGTGGATCGTGACGATATGTACACATGTTTCTACACACATGGCGTATTAAAAAATAATGGGATTTTGGATAATAACATGAGAAGAAAAAATGGCATGTTTACCACTTTTCTCAGAGTTGCGGGGGTAGTATGCACGTCCATAATGTGGTCTTAAATCCCAAGCAATAATCCATTTCCCATTCACTATATATATAATCATAATGAATGGGGAAAAGTGGTCTGCTTCTTCACGATACGCCTTAAAGCTTTATTTTTTCCCTCTTGCGAATACAAAGAATACAATTGGGTACGGGCTGTATATTTGCGTATACGAACACACATTTTTTTTCTTCTTTTGTTCTATAGCTTTTCCACACGGATGACTTTGTACTTCAAGTGTTGCAAAAAGGCCACTGCCCATTTTGTCGCTCGCCTGACGCAATGGGCAAACGAGGTGACCAGGGAGAGGGGAAGGATGACTTGTAAAAGGGAAACCGGAGCTTAAATAAATTAACGAATGGATGAACCAACTAACGAGCTACTTGTTACGGATCAAAAATCCACAGAGCAAATAAAATATTACAAGGTATCATGTCAGTCGCAAAGACAATAGATGGCCGGTGAATTCTAATATATAAATTCACGCAAAAAATAGGTGTGAAGAAATGCTGTCTCTCATCAGCAAGTGGAATTTAGTCAGGTATATATTATAACACAGTGAATAGAATTAAATTAAAACAATAATCCCCAAATTCTTCATTCATGACAGTTGTGCAAATGTTTATACCTATTCGTTATTCCCTTGCAGAATTTGCATAAGAAGTTGGCCCATTTTTTTACATGTACATGTTCCTCATTTCCTGTTGTTAACACGTCGTCGTCCCCCTTTCCATTTTTCCCTCCTCCGATATACCTACATGTGTATATAGTAATCGTTGTGTATATATATCCTTCGAAAAATTAATGATCTCAAGGGTTGTATGTCTATTAGGGAAAATCTGTGATTTCCTTTTCACATAAATACTTATTTGCAAATTGCAGCATTAAGCTAAGGAAAATCCTATTTTGTGCGGTGTATTCGTGAACTAAGTAAATTGAATAAAAAAATGTGTATTTTTATGCAGCCAAGGTGTGCATTTCAATGGGACTCTCTATCCTCCTTTCTTACCACAGTTTTTCTTTTTTTACTGTCATTTACCCGTATTTACCATCAGAGTACAATAGACGACCATTACATTTCCCATTATGAAGTGATTGCGGGTGGCATAATATCCCTCACAGTTCATAATGGCATTAAGCAACAGACAGCATACACCATTACCATTACACAGCAGCAGTGGGGTTAGCCCGTGCATTTTTGTTATTGTTATATTTATGGCGTATTCTTTTACATTCTCACATCACATTTTTATTATTATTTCTGTGTGAGTCGACTTGTCTGAGAAAAAAGTGGTTATAAATTTGAGACCTTTTAGCTGATTAGAAAAATGTCCATTTCACGAATTCGCTATAATTTTTTTTTTTTTGCAAACGTGTGTTCCCGAAAAAAAGCCATCTTTTTCCTTTGAGATTTATGGTTACTTCCCTTCCACACTGACAATGAGTGTAACTAAAGGATGCGGCAAAATGGGGTACGAGACGCGGGGCCCGTTGGGAAAATATTCTGGGGAATGTTACGCAATGCAGGAGCGTCACCCTTTTCCTTTGTGAATGGGTGCTACTACACGCAGATATATTATATAATGTAATGAAAGTAAAAAAGTCGTCATCGTCACTTGCATTCCTTTCCACAAAATGGGGTACGAGACGCGGGGCCCGTTGGGAAAATATTCTGGGGAATGTTACGCAATGCAGGAGCGTCACCCTTTTCCTTTGTGAATGGGTGCTACTACACGCAGATATATATAATGTAATGAAAGTAAAAAAAGTCGTCATCGTCACTTGCATTCCTTTCCCGGAACGCCGCGGATTGCCATGTGGTCGTCGTTTGCACACTTACTTTTGGTTGGGTAGTTGTCACACTGCCGCACCAAATACGGAGAAAATGGAGGCGCATCTGTGTAATTCTAATAGGTATCAACTTTGTCTCCAAGAAGGAGAAAAAATCAGAGGCTCGACGAGGCATCTATGTAAACAACACAAATTTTGGGAGGTTGGATTGTAAAGTTTTGGAAATTAACCAGAAATGGGGTCGCATAAAATGGAATCGGATAATATGGTAAGCGGATGTGAAACGACGGCGGAATTTCGGCATCTTCTTCTTCTTCTTTTGCTAGAGGATTTCTTTGGAAATTGGAATACTCTCCATGTTGTTACTCCATTGCCGACTCTTTTTCAGGTGGTATAGTTGTGGCTTTGGCAAGGGATATTAAGAATGCAAAATGGGGTTGACTGCCAAACCCCTTCTGTTTATTCTCGATATCTGTATCCATTTCGACTTTAAATGTTAGCCGGAGTCTATAACACGGGGGGCATTTAGCGAGAGGAGAGCAGCGAGAGTAAAATGTAATAAAAATAGGAGTATACCTTGTAAATCCTAAATGTCAGATTGAAGAAGGCTTAATTTATGACTTAGATAGAAGCCAGGGAAAGGGAACATTATCAACGTGCTATGGGATATAAAAGGATAAATAGACTTTTGTTTTTGCATGACCTCATCCCATATCCGATTGAGGAAAAACATAATACTACGGGATCCGACTGCGTATTTGTTGGGTGCCCTGTGGAGGGGCAACGACGACGTACGTACTAAGACAAGAGTATCAGTTCGACTTTGGGAAGTCATGTATACTTCATAGGCAATTAACCTTCACAGGAAATGACATGGCTGACAATTATGATATAATATTGGCCTATGTAGGGGAAAAAGTTCTTTTTTTATGTATGATCTATAAATCAGGAGATCGTTTATCTTCCACGGAGTTTTTCTCCTTTTCGGAGAATCCTTATGTTACTCAAATCGTACGTTACACTGGTGTACACACTACCACGCAGGTTGTAAGATATATTTTGGTTTTACGTAATCACATCAATAGTTTTTCTTTCACTTCTCATTCCAGTCATCATTATTATCATGTCCCAAATTGCGAATGAGAGCAAATAGGTATGTTCCTCATCGTAAACTCTATATCATCATGAGACCCCTCCGTTCCGCTGTTTTCCCGTGTTCACTTGGCAAATAAGCAACCTCACTGAAAGGTAGGTTTTTGTCGGTTGGCTAATGACGATTGGGTTGATGATGATGACGCTAACATCGTGTCTAGGCTTTTTTTTATTTGGATGGGTCTACCAGGTTAATGTGATTCTTAGCATTTTGCCTCCTCACAATCCCCCCAAATGAACGTACCTTTTCGTAGACGTAACAGGAAAACGGGAACAGAAAATTATGCGGAGCAAGGATTCGTGAAATTAGTTGATAAATCATTGTATATTTTGGTGCTACACATCCCTCTTTTGCAATTCTTTTGTTGCTGGTACTGGTGTCTACGTGGGTGGGTGGTAGTGCCAGGTTAAAAATAGCATTTTAACTGAAACTCAAAAAGAATATTTGCGTTGGAGTTGGGGTGTCTACCCCGAATAATGGGAATCCTATTTACAAGGGCACCGGCAGCGTGTATCCAGGTAGATGAAAGCCACGTTGGTGCATACATGCCTCTAATTCTCGTTTCTTCCTCGGATAACGGAAGGTTCCTTACATGTTTTTCTTAAACGCTGTTACAACTCTCACTGACTCTTCTTCCTTTTTCGCGTTTATCTCCTCTGGGCTACCCTGGAAAGGTCAGAGGGAGCATTCCTTTTATGATTTTGAAAGGCTGGATCGCTTCAGGAGAGAGGGACGTGTGAGGCTGGGAAACTTTCTTTTTTTCAATGGCAAAGAGTGGAAGAGAATCCACGAGGGCTTTAGTATACATCATTTTCGGGTTTTCTTGATGTGCTCAACTGAAAATTGGGAAGTTATCAAGATATGAGTCGGAGACGGAGTCAAATAGCGGGAGCGAGCGGGTGTTTGTGTGAGCGTCGTGGGGAACTGCTGTGGAGTGTTCACTTTTACTCCTACATATCGGGAGCTACACATGCAGCGCTGGTTGGTTGGGATGGGAAATATATATAGAATTTTCCATCATACGACTTTGGGCCTTTTTGAGGGAGAAGATGTTTTGCGGTTGATAATATATCCATTTCGGGCTAAACTCCCATTTTGGAATGAGCACCAAGGAAAATTGTAACAATCAGAGTAAAAGTCAGAGAAATGTTAGCGGTGCACAGGGCCCGTCAAATGCTCGTAATCACATCTTTTGAGACGTTTCTGGATGGTATCGAAGAGGAAAAGGGGAATTTTGGGCTTTGTTAAACTTTAACTTTCCTCTGGAGAAAATCGTTGAGACGTGTACCTGCTATACCGCAGTCGGGAAGACAGAAAACTTGAGAGAAAGTGGTTTTTGAATACTGATATGCATTATGTATGGGATTAATATTTTCTCGGAAATGCTCCTCCCTGATTTACACATTCCGCTGAACATTCACATTTTATATTAATTTGCGGCTGGGAAAGATTTTTGGAACCACCAACTGACTGGAAATGTAGAGTGGGTTAGCAATCGAAAAAAATTGGGAGTTTATACACTGACTCACAGTCCCCGCCGTTTCTGTATTTTCCCGGAGTATTCAAGTTCTCGCACTCCAGAAGTTATTTGCTCTCTGAAGTAGTAACAACTGTGAAGTGTGTGTTACCTATCCTCCCTAATTTAATTCTCTAGTGCCACCTTTTTGTATATTATTAAATATTCCAAAGGGCAGCACTAATTTTGGCCGGAAAGTGGCGAGATTCCCAATTGAACTTATTCTTTACAAATTCTCATTATTTTCTGAAAACTCCACAACCTCAAACAGATAAAGAGCTGCATTATGTCAGAGTCAGAGTATATCCAAAGCACATACATTCCTACTAGGTCTAAAAACTATCCACGTCTTCAAGTCTTTTCCTCCAATCTTCTTGACAGCTCCTCTTTTTTCCGTTCAGCAAAACAGTTGAAAAGACTTTTACCTCTTGGTTTCCTTTTTTGACGCCTTGGCGAATTTGAAGGTGTTACAAACACCGCAGCACGAACTGCATATAACCTGTCTCAAGGCATAAGGCATACCACCTCGCATTTCCCCTCCTTAGACATACATACTACGGTACATACATACATATATTATATATCCACATACAAAGATTCTTTCATTCCAGGGAATCGAAGTGGAGTTCACTTCCAAGGAAAAATTGCGCTAGTTTAGTGGGATACGGCTTTATAGCTATACCTCCATACATTTTACATGGTTAGCTAGAAAAAGCAAGCCCTATCAACAATTCCCATCCATCAAGTCAATGGGAAATTATGTGTTTGCTACCTCGGTAAATAGCCCATCCTACTCCATTTTATCCACCTTTGGAGCCACAACTACTCGGGCATAATAGCACCTCACGTCTTCCTCTCAGATTCGGTTTGCATGCGAGCCGCAAAGGTTAAACGATATGTGTAATAGGAGGCAGAACGTATAAAAAGTGGTGCGGGCTTTTTCCTTGGGAAAAATGGGACTATATACGTAAACTACACATTATATTAGGTGTGTAGTGTGGGGTATAATAGCGCTGTTGAGGAAGTTAGAAAGAAAATTTTAGGTGTGGGAAGCACTTTTAACGTGTCAGCAGCCCCTGATGTATCGACACGATGAGCAGGAAAATGAATATTTCACTATTTTACCATCATCAAAGCATTTTTCTGCCAGGGTGGATATAACTGCCACTTGGCGGTGTCAATGTGTTCTGTGTGAAAAAAGTGAGAGAAAATGGAGCATTTTTTTTGAAAGGACAGAATTCACATTTGCCACGATTACCACCACGAAGATTTGGGCCGGTTTGGGTGCGCAAAAGGAATTTGTTGGAGGGTTGTTGGTGGGGAACAAAGCGAGAGAGAGAGAGAAACTCGGGAAAGGGGATAAAATATACGACAGACGGGAAAGCTACAAGGATTTTCTTTCTTTTGCTCAAATAACCAAATATTATGCAAAATAGATGAAAAAAATAAATGATGTGCATTGGATATTTCCAAAGAAATGTTGTTTGACCCACATTATGAATGAGTCTACACAGTAAATACGTAACACAGTTTTGGAACCCGCCTTACCCATATTGACTCGCTCGCTGCTTCTACTTCCTCTTTTTAAAAAAAATGGAATAATATATGGAAATGCCTACCACGAGCCAAAAGAATATTTGAGATGATGACGAAGATGATCATCATCAAAGATAATCTTTAAAGAAAAATATTCATGGTTGCATGAAATAACCCGAAAATCCTCCTGCATGCATGATGCTTATTCCAGCAGCACCCCATCCCGAAGAATGCAGTACAAGGGGATTATTATTAAATCCGGTGGAATATTCATAAAACTTGAGAATATGCACACTGAGGCGAGCTACTGTTTTTTTTTCGCAGAAACGCTACTACTACGGAACCGAACAAGAGAAAATTACATTGTGCTGCGTACGTGGTGGCGTACTGTGGTAGTGGGATATAGTATGTATGCACTTCTTTTCGATTTGCAAGTTCAAGTAATTTTTTTTTTCCTGTGTAATGGCCATATTTCGGAAAACATGATACGGGTCGTAAAAGAGGCAAATGTTCAGCCTTTGATTTTAAAGTTAATGATGATGGAAAAGAAGTTGGCTATGAGATGGGTATATATATACTATGAGTAGTTGAGTATAGTTATAGGTATAGATGGGTAGGTGGTAATAAAATTGAGCGTGTGAGAAAAAATCCCATTTCCTTCATGTAGACCCACACGTAATTTTAGCACGAAGTTGGACTCTGGCGACAGACTGCACTCCTTCGCGGATTGTTTCACATGGTTGGGGAAAAACTGATCCGGGGAAAATCGCTGACGACATTTAACTGTAAATTATTAAAACTACGATTATTCCAGATATGCACCATGTGTAGAGCCAGGCCAGGCTCCAAAACTGGAAAATATTATGATAGGAAAAACTTTTCAAGATTATGCCAACATTACCTTGGCTCTTGGCTCGACGCGGACAACTTTTGCAAAAAAAAGGAGATGAACACATGAAAATAATATGCATATTGGAATATGCATATTTGGGGAATATGCATGAGATCTCTCCTACTTTTGGTAATACGATGAGTTAGTAAAAGCCCATGTATTTTTAGGAGATACTCAATTTTTTATATTCCATACAAGAAGTGTCCCTTAATGATATTAGTGATCTGGAATACGAAACTTGAAAAATCCGCGATCACATAACACCATATAGTATCATTAGTTTGCAATATCATTTCTCAACGGGGCATGCAATGCAGCAAATTCAGAAAAATAGTTGACCTCGGGAAATAAAGTTTAAAAAGCGATGTTGCATTATTCGTCATGCACCAACCAAACCATGTATCTTTCTGGATAATATACGTAACAACATAACTAACCGTCGTACGTACCTTCCCAAAAGTCCAACTTGATTTCTTGTTTTTAGGGGGGAAGCAAAAATGCCTTCTCCTAACTTTCGTATGTTTTTCAAGGAGAGCTCTACACACGACCGGATACTCAGCCAGTAATCCTTCTCGTTCATTCTGAGCGTCTAGGGATTGAGAGGAAAGTATCAACATGGGAGTTGCAGCAATCCCATTTATAACATCCCCATCGAAAATTTGATTCTTACAAATCTGAAAATCGCCATAGATTATGTATGAAATGACGACGGGGATTTGTGGCACATTACAAAAAAAGAGAAATATTATTGGAATCAAGACTGAAACGACTTACTTTGCGAAAAAAAAAATCCACAAGGATGATCCACTGGTTCGTAGTGATAGTATATATTTATACAACTTACTGAAGCTATACCTACATATATTATATATTTTTTAAGGATGTTCGTTTCTGAAAATCTGTCCCACAATTGAAAGCTGAACGATGGTATCAGAGCCTCATTTGTTGTACAACTTGCACAAAACTTTCATCATAAGTCATCCGAAAATACTTTCGAAGGCATTAAGACACATCACATCGTATTCTCCTCGATGAAGTACCACTACCGTCTAACAAAATATTATCCTCACAGGCTTCACTTTCCCTGATGCTCCTCAGTCCATTCACTAAAATGTCCATTTTATTTGCGACTTCTTTTACTGGAATCACATACCAAACGACATATTTTTCTTCGTTGCGGATCCCTGCGTTCAAAAATAAGTTACTTTTGTGTTGGTCTTCTTCTTCTCAGGAAAAAGGAAAGTTGATGATTTACTTGGAGGGAAGAAGAAATAATCCTCCCTCTCCATCCAAGACTCGTGTCTTACGCGTACATACTTCTTCTCCATCATCTTATTTATTTGACAAGAGTTGACCCTTTGGCTTGCCATAAAAATGCTTTTTGTCATAAAGAGGAAAAGTTGTAACATGACTGCGACTTCGAATGAGGATGAAGTTGTTGATGTTGATGATGATCATGGGCATCATGATAACTCCTGAAAAACCAGAATGGTTTACCCATATCCGGTGCATTTTTCCGTTTATGGTGTATACGTGCAAGGACTGGAGTAACGGTTATAGGTGAAAGCCAGGCTACCCATGTATTTTTATCTGACACATAAAATTCATATCGACGAAGGCAGCAAATGAGGTATATGAAAAGAGGGAAAAGAGTGGTACATACATTTCAGTTTATTTTGTAGAGCTGACAATGGCTCTCTCTCTCTCTCTGGCTGTTCCATATGGGATAGAGTTTTCTTTCGTTCGACGAGCAGTAGTGGCACCAACCAATTTTGTTGTTTAACCAAACGTAACATCAAGAAATAGTTGTTGTGGATCTAATACGGAAAGCAAAACAGGAGTCGGTCGGCGAGGGTACAACATGGCAAGGAGATATGGTCCATCTCCACATCACAAACTCCCTCGCTTTCATTTTTTATTCTTCCCTGTTTTGAAGGTTTTGAGTGAGATAGTTGGAGTGTGCAAGTCCCCAGTTTCTCTTCTCTGACTGCACACGAAATTCGGAGCGGCACTGTGGGAACCTATAAGCATTGAAAACGGTGAAGGTTTATTGGCAGGAGTCGAAAGAATGTTAAAAACTAACACGTCCTCTATAAAAAACCAAGTGGGACTGTATATTCATATGAAACACAAAGATTGGTGTAAAGATATGTGTTCCATAATGGCAGTCACTAGTCAGTCATAGTGATGTCAGAGTAATGATATGAGTTTAAGAGTCTTTACTTGTCTGTCCGTCCGCTGAAAACGTTTGCTCTGGAAAGAAATAATAGAAGGCGAGGGAGAGGGAGAAAAGAGAAGAGTTTTTACAATGGAAAAGCTTCCTGTAGATTTTCCTCCGTGGAGGAAAGTCCTATATTTTTGAGTGCTAGTGGGATTATACTCTTTTAGTTATATGCACACTTTTTCCAACGCAAACATGACGGTGAGCCTAGATACGGTTCTTTCTATGTGTATCACAACAGTCAGAAAAAGTGTTCCGATTCCCTATGTTTAAGAAGGTGTGAAGGGCGCATGAGGGAAATGTTCGATCTGATCATCCTCCGTTTTATTCTTTCCTCAACTTTTACACAGACTCAAATAGAAGGGTCCCTTCATATGTGTAACGACATGCAGAGGCTCAACAACATACGACCACCGTATCCCATCGTTTTTTTTTCCAGAGTACTTCACAGTTATATTCTGTTTTTTACAAAAAAAAAGTCTGGATGATGGGGAAAAGCAAGATGATGATCGAAAAGGGTACTGATAAAAAATAAACCCATCGTAGTGGTACTCATACCTACCGGAAACCGAATGAAGATTGAATGAACTAAGCAAACTCGCTCTCCCTGGTTTCCTGCTACATATCAACATCAACCAAAATGGAAAGTAATAACAGAGTGAAAGAAACAACAGGGAGAAAAAATAAATAAATCGTCACCGGGTAAAAAGGAATTCCCCATGTCCTACATATATGTATAGAGTGTTGCTTCGCATGAGGGAAAAAAACTAGTTCATTCATTCACTTTTTTTATTGCACCCTCGCTTGAAGTGGCTTTTTTTGGTACTTGTATGCATAGCCAGTGCATATATATATGTATTGCTCGGGGTTCAACTTTGAATCCAATTGGCTTGGTCAAGAACTAGAGCTGAAGTGGCGGAAGTTAGAGGGGAAAATAAACTAGACGGGGATTTATTTTCGGAATGACTATGAATATATAGCCATCTCCAAGTGGAATACTACTATACATTTCCATATTGAGTGTTTTATTCTATGTCTTCATTACTATATAGCTCTAGGTATTATATCTTTTTCTCCCTAGTCGAAAGGCGTGAGAGGAATTATCCCTACAAAAAAATCAGCATCAGTTCAATTTGCTATTTTTAAAGACTTGAGCTCCTCCAAATGACTTAAGTTTTGGGAAGAATTGCGAGTAAAATAGGGAGATAATTCCCTGCTCTCCAGCTCTCCCTTGCTCACACGGTACTTGTTCCTCGCACTGTACTCTTTTTGTACCCTGAATTTCATGTAATATTATGGAAGTGTTGCTTTCCCTTACATTTTTAATACTGGCCTAGCCACAAAGCAAAAAGAAAGAGAGTACTGACGAGAAGGGGGAAAACGCAAAAAGTAAACGAAGAGCGTGTACTTTTTCCATACAAACAACAGCCATGTATCAACATCAGAAGGAAGACGGAAAAAGAAAAATCAGAAGAGAGTCTCTACTTTTTTCTTTCTTCTTCCTTTCTTCCATACTCATAAAAACTTAGCAACTCCTCTTCTTCCACTCCTGCCTTCCTCCTTTCCCTTCTAATTCCGAGAGACTGGCTGGCTCTGGGAGAAAAAAGCAAAAGCAGCAGCATTCTGTTGACTCTGGCGAGTGAAAGTGAGGAAAGTTTCCGCCTGAGATGTCAGTTACTAAAGGCACACCAGAGAATGTGGGTCCCATACAAAAAGCAAAATGTATAAAAAGGATATATATGCCTTCATGGGAATTGTGTGTACATACCGACACATAATAGGGAACACGGTGTTAGTTCCTACTTTCCTTTTTCTCCTTTATGATACCATTATTATTATGCATGTCGTCTTTAAGTGTTTCAGTTTGGTGGACTGTAGAGCAGCAAAAAGGAATAATACTGGAGAGAAGCCTTGCTCGCTGCTCTTCATTGCCTATTGCTATCTTACTCCGGGAGACGGAGGGAGACACACACACTCCGTCGTCTCTTCCTCACACCAGCTTTACTTTTTTGTTTCCCACTTTGGAATAAAGTTTACTTGGTACAGTTGATATAACCTTCGCTCATTGTTGATGTTGAGGAGAGTGGGAATAGGGCTTATAGAGAAAATGGAAGAAGAAAACTGGAACAAGGAAGGAAAGCAAAGGCAACGTGCTTCTTCTCCCACATCCCAGGTTACATCCGCACGTACAAGTATTAGAAAAGAAGAAAAAGGAAACGTAACTTTTACAGTTTTTTCTTCTTCCATTTCCATCACTCCATTCATGCTTTTCTCCCCCTTTTTGGGGTTCCTCACTACAAAAACCAATATCGGGCGACTATTATACGTAATATTATATTATGATGGAGATGACGATGGTGATGAGGAGAGGAGCTGCTTCCACTTGCCTCTCCAATCATTTCGCTGTTCCAACTGCCGACTTTGGTAATAAAGAAGGCAAAATTCCTGGCTGCTCTCTTTTCATCTTCAGAGGATGATTTGGTACATAGTTGCTTCTGGGTTTTCTATTTTTTGGTTCAACAGAGTCCTATTAGTTGCATGGTTATCCTAGCCAGCTCCACTTCCACTTCTTTTCGGGATGCTCTGGGAAAACATTTTTCCCATTTGTGCCCCCAAGCTATATCATTCCTACATTGTAGATGTACACACACACACACATCCCATCCAATAATATAACGTAACAACTATCCCTTATTTCCAATTCCCATCTTATTACTGTCCTGCGATGCGATATAGAGAGAGAACCATCAGGAAAAAATACACTAGTTTCGAAAGGGGAAAGTTAAACGAAGGAATGGATATAGGTGATTGGGTGATACACAGAAGAAGCAGAAGAAAAAAAAAGCTTCCTGAACTTGCAGCGCATTGCTACTCCTCATTCACTCACACACAGGTTATAATGTATGAGAAAAAACTTTTTTTAGGCCTTTGGTCTATGAAGGAAGCCATGTAGAAGACAAAACTTAGGTGGAGAGTATATATATATAGTTTTCCCCATTCTCCAGGAATGGTCCGCATCTCTCTCGTAATATTATATATAGGGCACTCGCTCTCTCCATTCATCCGGAATCGTAATGAAATACTTTACGTAGATACATGTTATTGCCTTCCTCTAATACGCATATAATCCTATGGAAAATAGTGTAGCGCCTATTGTACACTCTGGGTTTTCTCACGTTCTGTACCTATCAAGGTCTTCTGTGTACACCACCACTCACTATATGCATCCCATTTTCCCAGAACGTACCTCTACCACCACCATCACCTCCGTTGCTGCTGAGCTGAGACTAGGACTACTATCTATGTATCTGTGCTCCTCTCTCTCAGCTCCTCCACTACTAGTTCATCGCTTCACATGACATCATCACAGGGTATACATACGGGAGAAAGTAAAACAGCAGAGAGAAAAAGCAACCAAGACTACTCATCTCCGTTCCATATCGCTTGCTCCGAAAAATCCCGTCACTCACTTGTAACTAGCACTGCTGTAATAGGGAAGCCCAGTGAGGCAACTTTGTATAGTGTATATATAGGGGAAGAAGAGGAGTAGAGGAGGAAAACACGCAACAGAGAAAAACTATATAGAACACTTCTTTCTTCTTCCTCCTCTTCTCGGCCCTTCTCCTCATCAGGTTGCTTTTCCTCGTGCTTACGCTTACGCCTAGCCTGCTGCCTTTTAGCTTCTATTGGTTTCCCCTCTTTTCTGTTACCCATTTCCCCATATACTGCCACTCGCGTTGTATATATGAGTTGTGTGTGAGTAAAAAGCGCTATAAAAGTATGGAATGCTACACGTACATTACATCATATATATGTATAATATATAGGTATTATATTTTCACTGCCAGCAACACCACCACCATTACCACCACGCAAAACTTTTTTTTCTTCTTCTTTTTTCTCTCTCCAGTTAGCTGTTATAGAATTTTACAACCGTTCGTTATACGTAATACAGAAAGCATAAACCTAGGTTTTACTCCGTCTTCCTCCCATTCTGTCTAGCAGAGTCCACAGGATTTTCTACATGCCTGGCTCTCCTCGTTTCCAGAGTACGGGAGACTGGTTGTCCTCAACGAAAATCGTAATTCCCATCCCATATCATTCTGCCTGGTGATCTACACTGGTGTGCTGGCTCACAGTATATGTGAGCGTGTACACACAGACGGAGTGAGACACGACACAAGCTCTCCTTTTTCTTTCTTTCTCTCTGGGTACATCACTTCTCCACTGGAATCATATGTACACTGTACTGTGAGCTACACACCGAGTAACATATACACATTACTCGTGTTCCTCTTCTTCTCTCTCTCTCTCTCTCACTTTTCTCTCCTCTTTTTTACAACTACTACTTCTTCTTTCTTATTCTCTCTCTCCATTCCAATCCAATCCATTCCACTTTCCCTTTCTTATCCTTATTCGTCCTCAACTCTCTCTCCGCTCTCCTCTCTCTCATCTCTCGTCACTTTCTATCATCTCGCAGAAAATCACACACACTCACACACTTATCGCTCGCACACACATACACACACCATCCATATTTTTCTCTGCTAGTATGTGTCCTTAGCTGTTCGTCCCCTTGTTTTTTCTTTCAAACTTCGTTTTCCCCCCGTATATTTATATAACTTTCTATCCCATCAGCATCCGCACATCATCACAATCAAATTATCATCCCTGCTCCGTCAACAACTCCATTTATATCCCGGAAAAAATATATGCCAGTTGCATCTCCCCGCGTCTTCCTTTTCTCTGTTGTAGTGCTTCCTACAAGTTCATTATCGTCGTCGTCTACTTATTACTACTATCTTCATAGTTCATTCCAGAACTACTACTCTACTTACTCGTTCCGTTTTGCCCGAGTCCTTTCCATCCTTTCCCCTCCTTGGATTGGAGGAGATAAGAGGAAGGAATCGTGATTCTCATTTCCTTATGTCCTTAATTTGTCCGTTTACCTTTTATTTACTTCCTGCCTCCTCCTTCCCACTTTTATCTTTGGCGGACGAGGTGAAAGGGCAGTATAAACAGGGGGTTTTCGGTGAATCGTGAACCTCTCCCTGCATTTGTGTGATAATATTATTATGCATTCCATGCTAACACATCATAACCTTACTTGGTTTAATTGTCGTTATCATCATCGTATTAATCAGAAGCAACACCATTTCTCTAATTGCCACTCCTCATCTTTGACTTCGCCTGATCACCTGCAAGACGACATTTTACTCCCTCCTTACGACAACAACAACAACAAGAATTACTATCATTCATCCATTATTAACGAGTCTGGACTCATCATCGGGATCATCATCAGTGAGTCTTTTCGCAATACCGGAGATACGGAAGAGGAAAATACAGGGGCTTCCCACAAGGTTACCTGCTCGCCACCCAATGTTCCGCCAACAACTGGTCGCCCGGAAGAAGCTGGTTATTTAAAACGTGCAAGGGGGAAATCAACTGGAGCTGCAACTACAGGTGGTGCAACTTCTGGTTCTCCTATTACCTCAATTAGTTACAAGAGTTATAGTTGCACGAGCACTAATACTTGTCTGAGCTGTGACTACATTTGCTCTTCCACCTGCTACGACGACGACGACGACGACCGCTGCTCCTGTTATTTGAGCAGCCGACCCACACCACAACATATTATTGTTATTGCTCTCCCGGGAAAGAAAAACAAGCCCACCTCGTTCATGCAACCGTTCTTCTGTCAACATTGTCATAAAGAATAATAATAATAACACATAATATCATTAGATTACCCAGGCTGAATCATAAAGGGAAAGAGAAAAAAGGAGTCATATATACATATGTATACACTTTACCCTTCTACTACTGCTACTAACGCTATATACACACACGCGTTCTCCTCACAAAAGTACGTGTTTTGTGTACACAGCAGTAAATGATATGATACTGGCAACCCGGCGACAACTAAATTTTATTTCTTATATACCGAAACACAATACAACGTCGGCGGCTGATGTTGATTGAGCTGCATTCCCTTTGTATACACAAATATATACCGCATGTAACGGTAATATTGCCATTTATTCGTTAATATTCTAATAGTGTGCCCGTTCCTGGCACAATTTCTCCACTTGTGTAAGTTGTGTGTGTTGCTCCGTGTGTGTCGTGTGTGTTTATCCATCTCGGGAGAGAATGAAAATATATATCGTGGAAGAGAAGAGGAAAAAAATGTATACTTGTATAGGGAGATGAGAAGAAAAGCTCACACTTGTCTAATGCATTTATCTGGTCAGTTCCAGGAAATGGAAGATTAACGAGTCTTACTCACGACGACGACGAAGACGACGAAACCGTCGTAAAAATTGTAATAGAGAAAAAATACACAGAAAAGTATACATCTACAACACACGAAGACGCTTTCCCTTGAAGAGCCGTGTTTGCTTCGCCTGAGCTCAGGGGTACGTTCAACTTTATGCATTGTTTATTAAAATGCATTGTATATTCTATCTAACTGGGTCTCCTCTGAGAAAACGTGGTAAATGGTTATGCTTCTTCCCTGCGCTATATAGACCCTAAGCATAAAAAATTATCAGTCCTAGTCCATTCACAAAATGTTTCTTCAATGACTTAATCTACAGCAGGCAGATAAAACAGATTTTGAATCGTGCAGAATCCTAGGGAAAAGTTTGAGGGGAAAAGAATGCCATAAAAGGATCGTAAAGTGGCATAAACCATTCTGAACAGAAGAAAAAAAACATTTTGTTTCATCACGCTGCTGGATGGAGTGGGGAAACATTGTGTGATATTTATTTCGACGAGATAATTAAGAAAAAAAAGAGAGTAATTACTACAGCGCTGCGGGTATAGGATAGATTTTGTCTAGAATCTGAGCTAGGAAAACCAGCTTGCGATAGCCATCAGCTAGGGAAGGTCTGGGCTAAACAGGAAAATATATTTATGAGAGTAGGGGAGGTCACAGAATGTTACATAAAAAAGGGATGATTGGATAACTTTCACTTTCAAGCTAATAATTTTTGCTGGCCATGTGGTTATGTAGGGGAAAGAAGGAACATGTCAGAAGTAAATATCTGTGGGCGGTGGATAGCTTTACTCACTTATACGTTCAATGGTAATAAGAGTGCTTGCACAGCTCGGCTGATACAACGTAAAATGTACTTAATTGAAATGGATGTGATGTGATGCAGCAGAGACATTGCATTGTGTGAACACTAGAAACTGGAAATGTAAGTATGAAAGTGGGGAAGTAGGCAAGCAAGAAACTTACAACAATTCAATGGTAAAGCAATCGGGCAGAGGGCATATAAAAGTGGAAATAATGGATAGCAGATAGGGAAATACTATTATTAAGTAGACTCTGGTGGAATGAAAGTAGGAGTTGAAGCAGTTGGGCCAGTAGTTATGTTACAATTTTTATGAAGCTACTTTCCCTCTCGTATTCTTTTTCTCTTTCTCCGAGTTTGGAGAGAAAGTTTAAGCGTGCTCCTACATACATGTAGTATTATTTAGAGAGGGTAATGTCACGTACTTTATTTTGCTCATATGGGAAACCCTTTTCTGCCAAAGATATACTACGCATAATTGTACCTAATCTGGGTATGCAGACTCTCGTGTATGCAAATTAATTGAGAAAGTTGCCAAAAAAGTATTCGCGGGTTGAGGCAACCTAAAGTTATTGAGGCGGAAAAGAATTGGGCTCGTGGGATCTCAAACGAATGATTTATACATTTTTATTCACAATTTTGCCAGAACGGAAAATAGAGGATCAATTGAGAAAGAAGGGGAGAAAAAAAAATCTGAAATTTTCCTTTCTGGCACCGGTTATGCTCTGCGTGGAGTGTGGAGGTAATGGGAGGAGGATCAAAGAAGGAAGTAAGGAAGTTATGATGGAGAGTTAACCCAAATTGGACGATTAGGGGTACTAAAAGGGTATTATGTAGCTGGGAAGGATGTGTATTATGTGAAGTTGTTTGGGATATGAGAAAGTCTGACTTAAATATGCTTACAACAGCAGCTCACCTTAACAAAAAATTGCAATTTCAGCAGAGCTCGGTCTTCCTTCGTTCCAAACTTCCAACAACAACCTTCCCAAACAAAAACAAATATAATATACGCTTCCTAGATGTTCTTCAATAAGGATGGAAACATTGTCATCCTAGATGATGGGATAGGTGGGATTGAGATCCCGGTTGAACACTTGGTTCAAGCTATCATCGTCCTTTCCGTCGGAGTGCTAGTTATCGTCACCAATGTGATAATTATTGCGACTTTCATTACCGCTCCAGGTCAGTCTTTCTTCCGCATGGATAGTGGGAGTAAAAATATCCCAGTTGGGTTAGCCAACCGTAGTTGCAAACTGTGTAACATGATAAATGAATTACTAATACGGACTTTATAATGCAGGACCACGAGAAGTTCTGACCTACTATTTGCTGTCACTTGCGGTGGCAGATTTACTGGGCGGAGTTCTGGTAGTTCCTTTATCCGTCTATCCGACACTTGTCCATCACTGGATGTACGGAGATGTATTATGCAAAGCCTCGGGGTATCTAGGAGCTGTCTTATGGACGGCTTCTATTTATACTCTTATGTGGATGAGTGTAGATCGGTAAGAACAGAAAAAGCCATAGGCACTATTTTATATCGCACTATGTCTTCTTGCTTCTTCTTCCATTCGTCAGTTGTTGTAGCTTTTGTAGCAGCATATGTTCCATCCAACATTAAGTAATAAAAAATATTATTAACTTTTTATTAAAAACGATAACGTGCAGTTACGTAGCTGTACGGAAGCCAATCAGGTACGAAGTGATTCAAACTCGGACACGGATACAATGTTGGGTAGCAGTATCCTGGATATCAGCGTTGATGCTATGTTGTCCACCACTCCTTGGATTTCGAGGAGCGAGCTATGATAAGGAGGCTGCTGTATGTCTCCTCGAATGGAATGTGATGCCTGCCTATGCAGCCACTTTGGCTAGTCTTATACTAGGTACGTACTACACACATATAAAATACTACAGTTGGAGGAACCGTCGCGTTGCCTCCAACTTCCCTCCCGTTGTTATCATCGACGAAATCCCTTATCTATACCGTACATATTATTTCATTGCTTTCTGAGGTTTCGTTGGCTTAGCATGAATGATAAAAAGATAGAACACTTTGACGGGGGTAAAACTATTGATGACAACATATATTTTCAGGTCCGACAATCACAACCATGGCTTACACATACTTCTTTATATTCGCGGCCATGAAGAAACTCAAGTCTGACATCACCAGCATGGATAAGGAATATGCTTCAGCGCTGACTGAAACCTTGGCAAATCCTGCTCATCTTACGAGTTTCATCCTTGTCGTTTTCTTTTGGGTCACGTGGCTCCCCTTCCTTCTCATAACATGCTTAGAATATATGGCCAATTGGAAAATTCCGGTATACAACATTATAATATGCAAAAATAATACCTAATCTCCGCATTGCAACATTTGCCACTTCACTAGACAGGATACGTGTCATCATGTTGCTTTCACTTTAATACAAAAACAAAGTAATGATGGCTTGTCAAGGGTCTTTTATGGGCAATATTTCAGCAATATGCCACTTTCTTATTTTTCAGGTTCAGTTCCTGCATTTTACCGTCTTTTGGATGGGAATGTGCAACTCATTTTGGAAGCTTCTAATCTACTTGGCAGTAAATAAAAACTTCAGATTTCAACTTCGAATATTTTGTCTCTCGCTCTGCTGTCGGACAAAGAACCGTCTGATTGTCCAACACGGTGATTGACCACAGGGTTGTTTCAATATTTTACCGTCACGTTTACTACTTATCGTTGCTACAAAGGTGTTGAATAATTGTAAGCGAGTTAGTAAGCTAGTCCATACACTAGTCGCCACGATGAAATATTTGGTATAAGATGTGTACTACACTACGAGCATTGGGGCGGATATAAGAAATGCATTTTTTAGGATTGTGTGTAATGCGTCACTTGATGATAATGTACTGTATTCATACAAAAAACAAAAATGTCACGCAATAATCATTTTATATATTCCTGATTTGTACTATGAATGTTCAATGTGCAATACTTGTAGTTTTTATAGTAGTTTCAAACGGACAATCTGTGTGGATTTGATAACGATTTTTTGACTGTGTACTACTGTCACTGTTGCGTACTGTGTGATACGGTGATACATACGTTATATAATATGTTTGTGTACTACATCGGCGGATACATTTAATCCAACCTATTCCCTCATTTCTCTACGAAAGAACTTCCAAAAGGAACGAAGTATAAAAACAACATCAAAACTGAGCTCGACTGTTCTGTTGAGGAAATATGAACAACATACACTACATACAACAAAGTCTATGAACTACTAATATTGATATTTATGATGCGAAGCGGTCAAACACCATGTGACAAAATTAAAGATTTGACGGAGTTAAAATGCTGATCCCCATAATACCAAACGTGCATCAGTATGAAAACATGATCCCCTAAAAAATCCAATACAAGTACAACAACTTTCTTAGGCAAACACATTAATACTGTAAGCACATTAAGCAAATTACGCTAGTACACTCGCAGTGATGCTTTCAGACGCTATACAGAGTTAGTATGTATGTATTATGAGTATGTACTGTAGACATAAACATAGTATTTACGCACCAAACAAAACTGAAAAATGCCAAACAGTAAGCAAATTAACATAAATGTATGGTATAGGTATGATATCTTTGCCCACACCAGCCTGTAACAATTGATGGTAACCATCGTAGACTGCACTTTTGTCACTCACTTGTACTACTCAACTACTTTCCATGACTTCGACACAACTTCGTTACTGTACTTGATAGGTAAACTACAATGAATCCCAATTTCGCACCGATCCAAACTTTTTTGGATGATGAAATTTATGTACTTTTATTATTCTTATAAAAGTATGAATCTCCTATATAGAAAGTCCGATATTCCGAATTATCACTACCAGTTGTAGTAGTACGTCATGTCATGGACTGTCCTGTTCAGACACTAAAACTAAATACACTGACTACACAACAACACATCAAGATAAATGTAGGTAATTACTTTACAACAACTTCCACAACACTACATACTACATACTAATAATAATAAAATATGCTTCTGACAAAGTTAGCCTTCTTATAGCAAACTAACCACAACAAGGCTTTCTAAACAGTCCAAACATTTATATCGAGGCTAAATTTAGTCGTCGAAATCGTAGCAAATTTGTACTTATAAATGAACGAACTCATTTAACAAAAGGTGCGATAAAAAATGTTGATCAAATAAATTGATATAAAACGCAGACTGCTATGCTAAAAACTTACGTTATATAATACAGTACATCGATAAAGCTTTCAGGAAAAATACGTATATACATATAGCTCTTTAGAAGATGATTAATAATAAAAAAAATGCAACTTAATGATTACGGAATCATAGCTTTTGTGGTTAACAAACACATAAAATCCGTTGTGATACAGGATGCCAAAAAGGAAGTCTTTTTAATCCGATAATTCGCCATTCGCGATTTTCGCCTTCTTCGAGGTATGATTCGTTTCGGAGGAACGCTTCACACTTTTCTTGGCTGTCAAAAGCTTAATTCTTTCTTTCTCTTTCATTTCATTTTTCTCGTCTTCTTTTAGGACATCCAATTGCTTTTGAATTGTCACCATCTGATAAAAAACAATAATAATACCATAGAGTTTGTACTCAACCAACCCTCATGTCATATCTCATAATCTATTTTATATTTCAAGTGATCGTTCCACACCTGCTCTTGAAGTAAGGCTATCAAAATTTGCCTACTTGTAGCATTTCGTCTGCCCAAGTTAGAAGGATAATCCTCATTAGCACTATCGCATTCCTCACTCTCCGAGTCCGACGAAGAACGAGAACGAGACACCTCAGACACCTGCACCTTTGGGTTGGACCTACCTCCGTAATAGGGAGTGTTTATGAAAAAATCGGGTTGACGCCTGGTTGACCTATCCCGTAGAGACCTACTAGCTTCGGATTCTGTATGTTCGGAGTCTTGAAGCGTAGCAGATGCGTCTAGCCACATTTGACAGGAGCAAGACAACCGTTAAAGCATAATGTAATAATAATAGTCGTCAAAACGCTTTGAATGATTGAATATGAGGTTGGATTTACCCGTATCGCCATCGGCAGACGGCCCTTCAATTTCATTCTCCGGCAAATCCATTAATTTTGCAAGAAATGCTTTCTCCAAGTTCTGCGCTGACTTGACAATCGCCGACTCCGGATCATTATACACATAAGTATTCGCAAACATGAACTGGAAATCGCGAATGCATTCCGCGGAGCCCCAGTAATACTTGTTCACCAAACGTTGTCGAATTGTTTTAAGGTCCATCGGGTAGTAAATAAAGTTGTAGTAGGTCTACGAAACACGAAAAATCATAACTAACTGAAGTAAGCAACGAACACTCAACTCTGTGAGATATGTAATATAATAAAAAATAACAACAATCATATAGCGTAATAATAATTAGTACTCACCGGTATTTTAAGTTTGCCTGGATTTACAGGTTCCCTAAAGAACTTGGCGTCCTTATGCTTACTTAATGCATTCATGATGGTATAGCGGATGTACCTCAACTGATTAGTGTCCCTGCCATGCTTATCCGGAGGTGGGACAACAGGCTGAACAAGTACCCCGTCTGCGTTTTTGGTGCAAACGGTCACATAGTTCTTCTGGTACGCCACCATCGCCGCAGCCATGTCTGCCTGCTATTCGATTCTAGTGTTCACTATTTTAGTCTCCAAAGATCCAGAGATGACACGAAGCCAACACAAAGGATCACCTTTAAAAAAACAGTAATTTTTCCTAATTTTACTTTTACTCACAAGTCGCAATTCAGGGCGATGATGGATGATGATTTGAATCTCAAAGCCTAACTCACAGCTTAACTTTTAACTGATGAAATCTTAAATTACAAACAAACTATACTTACACAATACAAGTACAATATATAAAGCTCAAAGTTGTGGCACCACAACCACCATCGCACCAGCATAGCAGCAGCAGTATTGGACCAAAGAATGCAGGTGGTCCCTCAATCATTTCGTATCACATCACTTGAGTGTGTGTGTGGCGGACAACTGACAACAAAGTAAAAGTACGCCGTTTCGACGACTACGAGAGCGAGACGAGTGATGCTGATATTGCTGATGTTGATGTTGATACGCAGCGCAGGCAGGGTTTATGTGTTGTGTTGTGGTGTTTTTAGTGTTTGTACAAAAGCGTGGGGATTTGGGGATTATCACGTGAGAGTGCTTCGGACTTCGACTAGAGAGACAACTTGGAGAGCAGCACAATATAATATGCAAAAACGCATGAACAGTAATAATGTTATTGAAGATGACTAATTTGCATGTTCTTGACTGGATTCCTAAATGATCCTAGTGGTCTGCTTTTTGCATATATCTCCATACATATTATTCAAAACGGTTCAACCGATAATGAAATGAAATGATGCGCTATGTAAAATTTTTAGCAATAATATGGCAAATGGCAATAATGCAGTGCCAACTGAAGAAGCCAGTTCACTGATTGTATTTTGTGAACAGAAAAGTGCTGCTGCTGGAATGACGCTGACGAGCTCGAGTCTCGTGAAATATTATTAGCCCGTCTAATTGTTAGACCATCTTTCTTCTTTAAATGATCATATATCACAACATTCACAACCGTGTACGTACAGTATAATATACTCCACCTCCCCAGAGAATGAACGTTTCAATTTTGGATTTTGATATCAAAATTTGCAGTGCTTATTACAAGGAGCTCATCATCATCTTGTAAGAAAACGCGTATTTAAGCATTATAGTCGTTTCTCCAGAGTGTGAGAACAGGAACAGACTCTCCAGTGTGGTGAACGCTGCTTTTTTCTACTACGACGTAAGTAGTGCGACTGCCCAAGTCCGCATCTGCATGCATGCATGCCGAGTGCCGAGGAAGGAGGGAGGACGAGTGCTTTTGCAAAAGAAAACATCAACATTGAACTTGACTTGCTTGCATTGCACACGACGAATCCATCCACTCCACACATGAAGAGTGTGTGTGTGTGTGTGCACATCACATTTCACATTTCATTCACACATAGTCACTTGTCACTTCCCTCACTCACCTCTTCACACGTTTTGCCGATAAATCAAATAATAACACACAAGTAAAAAGGTCTTGACATTGTTGACTGCTTGCTAAACTAACATTAGTAATAATTAATTAACAGAGAGGTTAGTTAAAGTTGTATTCGTTATTTTGTGACACATTCAATTGTAGCAGTTTCAAGGTTGAAGGCTTTTGGCTGGAGATGACAGGAAGAAGTGTGAGGAGGAAGGAACAGGTGATGTGATGTGATGTGTGTAGAAAGGAGGCGGCGACTGCTTTTTAGTGGGGTTAAATCAGGTTATCATCACACCAGTTAAGTAGATTCAGAAAGGAAAGTTGTACAAGTTGCTAAAATTAATAGCTATAGCCTATGGATAAACCCAATAATAGCGTGTCATTCATTACATGTACTGTTTTAAATGTAACGTGATTGATGTGAGCGTGTTCACACCGGTGATTGGAACGAGTGACGTGAATTTTAAATGTGTGGTGTGATGACGGATGATGACACTCATCGTGACTAATGTGGTGAGCTGGGAATTTTCGTTATATTTAAACTGGAACTTGTAGTACTTGCAGTTAGCAAGGTAATAATAATAATAGTGCAATAATGGCACTGTGTCGACCAGCCGGTGACAGTGATTCCGAAGATGAATTGGAGTTAGGGGGATTTGAACGTAAGTAACATGAAAGAAACCGCTTGTAAAGAGCTACCGATATTTTGGATTCGGTTAAGTATGCGTAATTTTTAATTTTAAATGAATCTTGTGTGTTTTGCGTGTAGATTTCGGGGCATCCAAGTCGAGTTGTTCAGAGCAAGAGGCTATGCCCATGCGACCCCAATCCGATATATGTGAGTTTCCACATCAGATACCACAGTACCAATCCCGAGCTGATCCTGTGGCAAGTCCCACCTTTTTCCTACATTTTAAAGAAGGACGAGGTCGCGGTCGCGGTCGCCCTCGGCAAAATTTTTATGAGGGAATGCAAGATCGTGACCAACAACCTACAAATCACTGGAACAGCTCAAGCGCAGGAAGAGGTCGTGGTAGAATAAATGATGAGAAAGACAATAAGCCACCGTATGGAAAAAAACATGAAATACTTTCGAAGATATTTCAAACCGAATCAGATAATGAGATGGCGGTTAGAATTTCAGCTTCGCTTAAAAAGTATTGGGAAGAAGACCAGACAGGTAGAATATTTTTTTATCGTAACGGCACAGACAATAAATGCCAGAAGTGCCAGAACAGAATACCCTTTGTTCTAAATATGAATATTACTATTATTTGATTTAAGAGAACCATACCAAGTTTATGGAAGCTTTGAAGACCTCACTTCTAGATTGGGAACGTCAATCCAAAAATGTAATGTCAGTTGGATTATTCCTTTTGATTAACTGTTCAGATTTCACGGGACTTCAAGGGAGATCACAGACTTTTGCAGGTGAATTGAATTGAATGTCAAGTATTATCCGATTCAATATCTTGGGTTCGATACTGAAGTCTATATCTTGGGTTATGTTTTGAACGGATCTTGAGGATATATTTTAATTTTTAATTTTAAAAACGAGTCAACCTTTCAACGAATACTTTTATTTCATGTTTGTTATCCAGTCATCACTGGTTTAAAAAACTACATAAATGGAGGAGGAAGCAATGCAAATTCGTCTGTCACCAAAGACCTACAACGGCTGGCATTTAAGGCAGCAGTGTATCAGAAAAAACAGAATGTGGTTGAAGCCATTTGCGATGCCTTTCAACTGGCAGCGAACGACGTGAATACGGACTTCATTTCAGACATTGAACGTATGTGCGCGAATAAAAAATACAGGGAGGTAAGTATTTCTGTGCTATTATATTACATAATATTATGTGGCCATCCATACATAGTACAGTACTTAAATCCGGGGTTTGGTTTCTCTTAATTGATGCTGCTTGTTATAGGCCTGTATTTGTGCAATGTACTTGAAGTTGCACAGTCACTTCGACATTCATACTTTCCTCATCCCCCTGCTTTTACAAGATAGGTTTAGTGTCGTAGAAGAATATATTAAAAAACTCGCCTGAACTTCAAACAAGCATTATGACGTACCTTGATGGTCTGTTTGACGTACGCAACGGAGGTGTAAAAGGAACTCTTCGAGCATACGTCGAGTAAGAATTTCGTGCTATTATCAATTATCATGGACTTGTGGTTATCTATGATTTTCACTGCTGATATCCGAATATATTTCTGTGATGTAATTCCTATAGTACACACAGAGTTCCTGATGTTAAGGAGGAAAAATTAGATTCAAAGCCAGTGAGCAAGTTGGTGAAAAGGCTTGCATCGAAATTTAAGGTTGATTTGGATTGTTGTCCTAACGTTGGGAGTCGGCAGAGGTTTGGAGAACTAAGACACATGTTTTTCCGCAAATATGAGAAACAAGAAATGAGTAAGTTTTAATGTCTTCGATTGCCGTGGATTAGGGAAAATAAATATTGGTTCAAGTATGTGTATAGTTACAAATATATATAAATGTCGGATTTTCCTATCTAGGTGATGATAGCTTCTGGGAACTCATTAATCAGATTGCAGAAGGAAGTCCAAAATTACAAGAAGACATTTTACACAGTTACTTAACATATATGGACTACAACTCGGCGGCAAAATTTATCATTACACATCAGCTGTACAGCTCGAGTGTTTGCTTGAATGATTACGTTCTCCCCCTACTTCCAGAACCTCATAAAAGCGATTTGATAAAGGCTCAGCAGGCTAGTATGGTCGAGGAAAGTTGGGAAGATGACGATGTAATAATAACGACGCCTGCCCCTCCAGCCGCATCCATATCAAAACTTCAAGAAGAATCTTGGGAACCCTATCCTTCTATGGAGCAGCTGAACAAAACCGACACGGAGGCGAAGAAAGAATTTTATGTTTATCCGTGCTTGAGAGAAACCATTCGCATAGTCAGCTGCTTAAACGGCCTTAATTTGTTTTGCAACTACGTTGATGAGTTGCAGACGGATGTTGATGGGAGTCACAAAATCCTCTCCGGTTTTGACTCCGAATGGAAACCAATTAGAACGAAAACCGAAGGCGCTGCATTGCTTCAAATTGCGTTTGAACTCAACACGTACATAATTGATATTGTATCATTAAAAAAAGATAATGGTTTAACTGATGCTCACTGGGAAAAACTACGGAAGAGTTACTTTGAAAACCAGGTATGTAGTTCAAATAAGGTAATAACTTATTAGAGGCACTACCTGCCCTACCCTAACACCTAACGTAACGCAATTTGTATTCTTACGTAGGGAGTGATGAAGTTGGGATTTGATGTCAAGAATGATTTGAAAATGTTAACTAATGCTGTTCCTGAATGGCAGAACATTAGTCAGACCTGGAAGAATGTTGTAGACCTCATCGGAATAAAACTTCTTTTAGTAAAGGAAAATCCGAATTTCTTTAATTCACTTGAAGGTAACGATGAATAATTAAATGTGTTTAAACCAAACCCGTTGTAACATTGAAATCTTCAAAATTAGGCTGTGTAAATCCTGTTCAAATTGATGAATATAAAACATATTGTTTTAGGGAAGGAGACTGGTCTGAGTGAGTTGGTGTATTTATGCTTGGGATTATCATTAAGCAAGGCTGAACAAATGTCAGACTGGGAAAATCGACCACTGAGAGAATCGCAAATACTATACGCTGCTGGTGACGCCTATTGTTTGATTGACGTGTACAAGTCAATAATGCAACGTGCACAAGAACTTCGGCTGGACTTAAATAAAATCATTGAATCATACATCAAAGGATGTGCTGCAGCGTCAGCAACACGAAAGAAACTAGCACCACTGGAAGTTATTTTGAAGCTGCTATCAAAACTGCAAGAGGAGCGCGCTATACAACACCAGATCACGAAAAGTCCTGGCAAGCAAGTTCCGGGTACCCCACGTTTTGTGTGTGACAATATGTTTCAAGGTACTCATCTGAATTCAGTTTCGAGTCCGGTAGAGTTAATTTCGTAAAAAATGGTATAATACTTATACTGGTTTTGAATAGGTTTGGGGCGGCATTTGCGAGCTGCTGGATTTGATACTGTCATTGTAGACAATTCTCAGTGTCATCGTGCGTGCTGTGATTATGCTCGTAGAGGTAGGGTAGTGATTACCAAAGGTGTCGCGTATACAGAGGTAATTAAGAGTCAATTCACAAATCATTATTTGAAGTGTATTCATTAATTGTTAGGATAAAAGAATTTGCGTTATTGATACGTAGATTTCAAGCATGATGGATGAGACGCCAAATGCTCGCGTTATCCATGTGAAGTCGGAAACGACGGTGGAGCAGCTCGAAGAAATTTGTAGTCAACTTAATTTGGAATTGCTGTTCTCGGACCTATTCACGGTTTGCCAGGTTAGCTCGGCGTTGTACTGTGTTCATTATTCCTAATTACGAAGTAGTAAGTAGCAAGGTGCATGACTTAAAGTAACTTTTCTAAAATCTTGTGTAACTTTGTAAAGAAATGTAACTCTGAGATGTTCATCAAACTTTCCGGTGCAAGAGTATGTAAATTGATGGAAGGAGCAGGAATCCGAGTTAATAAGCGCAAATCAGTGGAAAGCTTAGTTAACGAGCGGCCTCCAGAAGATATGATTTTGTGTTCCACCAAGGATATTAAGAAGTGGACGTTGTTGGATGAATCAGCCTTACAGTTTTCAACCACTGGCCATCTTTTGAAAACACAATTGGGTAACTTATAGTTCAACACTATTTTGTATGTAAATATAATTTTATTATATTTTGAAATTGTTTAATTTTTATGTTATGTATATATAGGTGCTGCTGTGGAGCTAAATAAGATATCTCCCACATTAGCCCGTAACATTGATTGGGTTTACGTATGTAATCGTTGTGGAAAATGTTATTGGGAGTGTGAGGAGTTGGAAAAGATTATCAGAAAGAAGGATTCCGTGGTAAAGGAAAATCAAATTCCAGCATAGAATAGCTACGAGACTGGGGAAACTATACAGTACAAATGGCTAGAATCTCGGACCAAGTTTCCGAAGACGGAGCTCTTTCAATTTAATTATTTGTAGAATTAGAAGTTATATTTATAGTTATAACAGTTTATTCATATAACTATGTTTTTTGAATTTGTATAACGTAAGTATTCTATTTACCATTTGCAGTAATTGACGCATCGATAACACTTTTAATTATACACCCTGTTTAACATACACTTGAGTTTAGGTAATATTATGGCGGTGACGGTGACTGCAATTTACGTAATTAAATTATTATACATACTCGCGACGAGCATGTATTATGCGTAACCTTTGTGTTAAGCTACGTATCTCATTTCCCACTTAATTGGCCAAGTAGTCTATTTAATTCATTACCCTGGCTGTGCCGGTTTAAGTCTGCTGACTTTCGATTCAGAATACCAATATAACCCTCATAGTCATTGGTGATTTACAACACTGCTACTGACGTGCACCCTCAAATTATTTTGTCGAATTTATCAAGGGAACTCGTATTTACGTAGTTGAACCCATTATTAGTAATTGTAGAATATGTAAGAACGCCCATGAGCAACTGGATATAACTGGTAAAAGCTACGCCGTATTTTATTATCATTATTGCGCCTCAGATTTGCTTCCTTTTTGAAATACATCGTGTTACTCATTGGATTCATCACTTTTAAGAAAAAAGAGCACCAGGCAGTAGATTTTAGGTCCTACCAAGTCTGGCCAACTAATATATCTATCTCGTATCTGTATTAGCTTACCAATCCTTTCTAATGCGATTGTAAAAATGGAAGAAATAGCGTAGGCAAATCTTAGTTCGGGAGAGAACTTGCGTCATACACTCGGCCCGAATATCAATCTCTCCTCCGTTCTCCTCAACCTTACATGGAAGAACAAGTAGGTTTTTGCGAAAAGTAACTATAAAGTCTTGCAAACATCGTCTTCCGAGGCTATTCCCCACTTGTTGATCAAAGAGCGAGTACAGCACTTTCATTTTCTCTCACTCCGTTTTTCGCTTTCACCCCTTTCACTTCATAAATTTCTGGCTCTTCCCATCGGAAACCTATACATTTCCAGTCTCTCTTAAAACTAGTCATGTGGATTCAACTCCTTTCTGCTCTTATTTTAACGCTTTCATCCAGCTTTGGTCGGGCACAAGAACCCCTGTCACCAGACGACATTTTAGGGGAAGAGCTAAGTCCACCTCTCAGCGCCGAAGATGGATTAACAATAACAGGCACAGGCCCCACAGATATCGCCACAACGTTAAACTGTCATCGACGACTGTATTCATACAGGGTAAGCAAGCAATCATTGTCACTCACTCACTCACTCATTAACTAATTGTAAGTACGTGTGTTGAAACCCCTGAAGCACTTTTTTGTGAGAACTTCCGAGGGATGTCAATTTGCCCCAAATATGCCCTCTTGGTGATTTCTCTTCTTTCATTTTTCGGATAGGTGACGAAAACGGATTCTGCAGGGAAGAAATGCTGGGGCCAAGTGAATGTAATGTCGTGCTGGGGGCGATGCGACTCTAATGAGGTAAGTGAGAAATGAAACAGCAAGTTGATTAGTGGAGACACAAGAGCAATTCATTTAAAAAAAAAGAAGTTTTGGAAGTTGATAAAGAATGGGCACCCCGCAGCGAAAACAATTATCTGTGCAAGTGACGTGGAGTAATTAAAACTCTGGTTGATTAAAGAATTAGGCACGTGGAATTAGAAATTAGGATGTTGACTGACTACAAACTTCTTGTTACCATTTCTTTCTCGCTAGATTCCCGACTTTAGATTCCCATATAAAAAGTCTCATCATCCTGTTTGCATCTTTGGAAGTAGAAAACCTAATGTTGCGACGTTGGATAATTGCGACCCGGATGTGGAGCCAGGGACAAATAGGTATCGTTGGAAGGGTTATTTTAAAAATTTAACATTTTATGCAAGTACTCGGATATATTAAAAAAAAAGTCAATGAGTGAAAGCAAAATCCTTTGTCATAGGTATGAATATCAGGAAGCGGAATCGTGCCATTGTTCTGTTTGCAAATCCTCTGAAGCGAGTTGCGAAGGAATGAGATACCGAGGAGTGCGGTCTGGATATTAAAAGCTGATTCTATTGCAATGATTTTCGTGGATTCTGCAGTATCAGTTCATGCGTGTAATTATCAGTAATTCTATAGGCGTTTACGATTGGTACTTTTGACCCTGTGAGAAATGTTGTGTACCTGCTAAAATTGGTGCTTCTAACTTTTAGGATCTAATATTAAAAGTATATTAAAAGTAGCATAACTATCATACCAACTTCTTGTGTCTATGCATAAAAACTAAACATTCGGGGCTTCATGATATATATAATCACAGTTCTTTGATATAATTTTAACTAATGTTATGATGTCAGTAATGTTTCATTCGAATTAATAAAAATTTCTCGAACGTATGTGTAAGAATGTAGTGACAACATGCCACGGAGTCCCAGACCTAAAATTAAAACTAGACCAAATCTCAAGTAGCAAGTGTTACTCCTTGTATTTTAGTTTAGTTATCAAATATTCTCATCTCTCATTTTACAATAGATTTGTTTTAATATGGTAATATTGTAATTTGTAAATAAAAAAATAACATTAAATTACATTCTTCTGTTCAGCAAGTCATTTTTCTTTACGAGCAAACGTTTTAAACTTGATCTTGACTTCTGAAACCTTAATGGGTGGGTGGAGGTGGGTAATGATGTCTAAATTACCTGAAACTACAGAATATGGCCGGAGACGAGTTATAGGAGCTCAAAGCATAAGGCAAGGCAAAACTATGTCTGCGACAGTCTGCGTAGGAGTGGGAGTGAAAGTACCTACTATATGGAGTTTTTCCATTTTTGAAACCAAATTAGTTTTGTGAATTCGGACTGGCGATATGGCTTAAACAAAAAATAGCATTGAGGCAGCTCATCATAATCACTTCATAGTCTCGCTCTACCTTATCCCTTAAGAATTATTAGCCTCATTCTGAGAAAGCTTATAGAGAGTATGATGCTTTATGCATGAAGTCTCCTAAAGCTACGTCGTACAATAAAATGTGCTTCTTTCATATTCCTTTCTCAGCAATACATAACCACGTAATCTACATATCATACAAAGCAAAACCGACTACATCCAGACACCTTTAATAATTAATTGTTATATGTATAAACGTGCATGACGCCCATGCATGGATGAGAAAATCACGTCGCATCTCACCCTCGCACTATTCAATGCATCACTAGTTTTGTTACAAGTTCATTACGTGTTGAAGTGGTGGAGATGCATATTAGTGACATGCAACAAAACGTGCGCTTTCTAAAAGTGACAACAATCGTTACATTGTTTTGTAGCAGCATTATATAGCAGTAGTTCATAACTCCTAATTACCCCGTGAAAGATTTCTTCCCAACTTTAAGTTTTTGGTGATAGAGACAGTATAGCACTATCACTTGCTGCGTATGATTGATCCCACTTTCACCACATGCCATGCATATATTTGCATACTGCTGAATACAAGCCATAGTCGTCACAATCTCTAGATTTAAATGGGAGCCTTCTAATACGTTTAGCATTCGTAGTAGGCATATCTTTATCCGCATTTCCTTGATTTATGAGTTCATACTAAGGCATTAGTTAGATAAACATTTATTAGTCATTCGTATAATGTTTGCTTGAAAATCATTTGGAAATCCGCTAGTCAAACAAGCCCTATTATTCCAACCGTAAGAACATGCAGCATTAAGCCAATTGATGCGACGTCCCCGACAATGTCGTCACTTGCAAGGAGAAAGCAATATTTCAGTTACTTTATTGACGTTTTAATAAATTAAAAGACTTCTATGACCATGTTTAACCGACAGGAAGTCGAAATGATCGTTATGGGGTGAGTTTCCAGATAATCAGTCGAGCAATGGACAGGCTGAAACGTAACGACTCTGGTTCTTGGGTAATAGTAATCCAATTTAGGTGGTTTATGCAGTATAGTTTGTTCTCTTTTCCGGTGTGCCTAACAAAAATAGACCTATCTAATCTCCACGAGCACACCAATTCCATTCATGAAGTGAGTTACTTACCCATATGCACTCAAACTTGAACCATTTTTTATTGATGGTTAAGCAAACCGTATCTCAAGAAACAACTCGGAACTTGTGATGTATGTGTTCAAATGAATGCATATGCATTGACTAACAAAATATATACAGTCCATACATCACTCAAGTCTAATTTTTAATGTCCTGTGATCCATAAATGCTCAAACTTGCTGCAACAACTTTGCCGAGAGTAGACGCGGCACACTCACACAAGTAAATGGAAAGCGATTAACGTAATGGCTTTGTTCCGGCCCACATACATCTTCTTTACAAAACGGCACGTAGTGTGTATCCGATTCAGTAGGAAATACTCTACATTCAACAACAAACCAGAGTAGTTGTATTTAGGATAACAAATTCATGTACTTCAATGCAAACATTTCGGGACGCTTCTGGCTCTATGCACGGCTTTTGCTTGGGGTATAGGTACAAAGGACCTGTCAGATTCACCTTCCACTGTCAACGTTGCTTCATCCCAGAATCCGTTTCCAGAAAAAGGAAATTACATTAATCCGAATTTGCTATTCTTATCACGCGTCCAATGCCCTTTTAAAAACGAAATAATTTATAAGTTGTTCTTGAATACTTACGGTCGTAGTACGAAACGCGTGTAAATTGAGCTCGAAAATTTGCTGGTTAAGTAGTAGATGCAGATGCAATTTAATTCAAATTAATAGATGTACCTAAATGTGCACGATTAGTATTTTCAGTATACGTAAGAAGCATATTTTTGTAGAATCTTTTATTTCCAGATCAATCAATCAAACATTAGAGACTTTTACTACAAAAAAGAAATTTACGCTTGAATTAAAAGTTATATATACATTCAAGCACACAGCCAAGTATTAACAATTAACCGTTATAATTATTAGCATCTAATACGTTCTAAACGATAACAGTTCGATGTCACTAAAAGTATACATGTCCGTTTCACAATAATCTAACATCAGTTTTCTATTTTCAAACTACAGCATAACACAAACTTTTGGCATCTTGTTCCAATTCAGTATTCGGTTACGGAATGCAGTTTATTTAATTAAAGGATTTTCCATTATGAAAGTTTAGGGAAACTAAAAGAAATCTAAAAAAAAACTCTGTTACCAGCGTAGAGACCATAAGACAGGTAATCATATATTATCACAACTTTAGTTCTATGATAAACACATAAACTTCTTTTGGCTAAATAAGGATGACGTAAAACAAGGTTAATCTCAAAATACCCCAACTGTCATTTACCAAAAAACGACGAGATAAATCCGATATGGACTATCGCTTCTAAACTAAAAATCTCAAATCATCTTATTATATTTCATTGCAGCAATTGTCGAGTTCCAGAGTGATGTTTTGATTGCTGAATAATAAATGTTTGTATTTTATATGGATATACAACAAGCTTAAAGCATTCTGTGCTAAACAGTATGTTACAAGAGTGGTTAAAGGAAAAGGGAAAATATTATGGCATGAGTTCGCAAAAGGTACGTACGTTATAATGTTAAATATGAAACTAAACTATTTGCTTTCCACATTATTTCCTTTTCACATTGATATATAATTCAAAGGAAAAATAGCTGTTTACAATTTGGAATATTTACGATACTCTTTTTGTGATGGTGGTGGTGGTCCTTCCATCAATTCAAATTTTTTCGTTCACATCATCTCTCTAATCCTTTTTGCAGTGGTAACAAGCACATGACTTGGCAGACTTAAAGACGAGATCCTTTTGCCCATCGACACACATCACATTCACTGTCACATCCTCTGTTTCCATTATGTTACAACATTGGCCAACGGATGTGATTGCCTGTGAAGGGTTGTTCTGAAGTCTGTACCAAGCGGAGGGAACGGCAAAGGACTCGCAATAGCCTCGACATGCATTTGTTGTGATGGAAAACTCCACACAATCTGGAATCTGCACTCGCCTTGTGTGCCCTGTGGAATAAAAATTGGGTGGGTAAGGGTAATAATCATAAAATTGTGTCGACCTTCGAATCAATGATAATTCCACATTGCCCACAATGTTTTCAACACTAAATTCCGATCCAATAATACGAGATACACATGACAAAAAAATCGACATTTTTAAAGTTTTCCAAGGGCGTCCATTAAACACCCCCCGTCAGCTCAGTGGTAGGTGGAATTACTACTTAAGTTCAGAGTTAACAGCAGGCATACCGTACGTGCGTCACGCGACATGAGACATTTCATTACTCAGATTTCTAGATTGCAAGACTAATTGTAAGAAAGTTTTCTTACATTTACTTAACTCTACTGCCTCAATAATAGTTAAGTTGGGTTGTTGATCATATTATTGGTGTATTATGTCTTACGCCTAAGCTGGTAATCATTCTCATGTTTGAACAATATAATACAATACAAAAAATAATAGGTATATTATGTTTTAGATGTCCGGCAACAGGCAATACAATTCAAGAAAGTGTACGGCAAATTAGGTGACAATAGACTTTCACTTGGAGAAAAGAAAATGTATGAATTTAGGAAATGTCTGAGAATTGGCAACAAAGCACAGCAATAGAGTTTCAATTTTGCGCAAAATAATACATTCACAGCCCCAATCTCATTCTTTTCCTGCCTAAATCTTCGAATTGAAAACGACAATTTTGTCTCTTTATCACTTTGCCTTGAAGATTTAAAAGCCTGTTGAATCCTTTGAGGATAGATCAGTAGAGTTCGTGCAAAAAGAAACCCTCACGCAAGAAACGAGCCTGCCTATGAGTGATGACATAAAAATCAATGATCCGAACACGGAATACGTATATCTTTTAGAGGCAAAAGTACTTCTATATATACAGCACTCCGCTCCACTTCTTAGGATGATTATCTCATCTCACCTCTGTCTTCATGCAACCTCTTCAAAACCGAGCCTTTTCAGTCGTTTCCAGTTCAGTGAATGAGATAACAATGCAATAAAGGGGTTACAGATATCAATAAAAATGGTTGTATGACCTCTTGAGAGTTCTATATAAGTATATCTTGTTGACATCACCACCCACGATATTCGCCCTCTTTATTTCCTTACAATCCTAAAATAGAGATGTTATTGTTGTATAATGGATACGGTGGTTATCATTACGTGAAATGGAAACCGAGTTGTTATCGTAGGTGGGTGGTGTCTTAAACACCGTTTGTTGTGCACCTAACTCGACTGATTGCGAGTGGTTGTTCTGCTTTCTTTAGAAACAGAATATTAGCCAATCCGTAGTTCAATAATAAAAGTAAGTATAAAAGTGTATAATACTCTGCTAAGCGAATAACTCTTGGATTTCCACAAAATTGTGAGATATACAGACGATAATCATAACAAGAGTTCAAATAGAAAAGTTAAACCTCAAAAAATATAGTTCTAGAAAGGGAAGGCATCCGACACGAAGTCTATTATAGTATATATATTCAAAAAGAGCTTGTGCCAAAACCAAGATTCACTGGAGACACTTATCATAGAATTAGCGTAGAACATGCGATCGCATTCCCACACCGTCATCATTACTAGAAATGTCTTCTTCACATAGCTTTAGCCGTAGTTTCAATCTCGGAACTGCGCATTTCTGTATGTAGTTTTTACTGAAAAGATTATGGCTTGAAGTATACTCTACCTACCGCTGTTATTTTTACTGTCTATGCACCACAAACCCGGTGCAGGATATAGGTGGACTAGGCATTTCAAACACAGGCAAACACATTTCCTAGTACATACTTTAAATTCCATACCCATTATCTTTCCTAAGCCTTACTTATGTAGATGAAATGAATCACTCTCACTCTCTCTCTCTCCTGAAATCACAAAACTCTGTGTAGGCGCTCCACTACTCTCACGCTACAATACATTAAGTCTTAACTAACTTTTCCGGGAAATATTAACAAACACAATTTACGAACCGTGATCATCATGATTCCAACATTTCATTAAGAACTCCACTTACCCAAAGTACTTTCTGTCCATGTATCGTTCGTGATAAATTTGGAGACATCAATTTAGGTCTATAAAAGTATATACTAATACTACCACTACGCATCCTATATTTCCATATGCAATGCAATGGATCAAATGTAAACATGCTGTTGTCTTGTTGTCTTGTTCCTAAATCATTCATGCATAATACGTCAAAATGTTCTCCACTAATGCATACGAAACCCGGATGGCACCTGCTTACATATCATGTAAATAACGCTTTTTCATTTCCTCGCCGTGAAACTTATTGTCTCTTCACGTGCGTCATCCAAGAGGAAAAAGTTTTGGTGAAAAGTTACAAGTTGTTGTAATAAGTGTAATGTATCACAATTATCGGAGAAACGTTATTCAACGGACTGAAATTGGAAATAGCTTTTATCCATGATACACCAACCTTTCATTCAAAAAATATCTTTATCTCATCACATTACGCTCAAGCTTTCTCTCTGAGGAAGGCAGTGTTGGAGACTTTAATATCGTTAAATAAATATACCTATTCTATTCGAGATACATGTTTAATTAATGAAGTTCTGCCAAAGTGTAGTATAGGTAGTCTCACAGTTTGAAAATTAAGTGCTAATAAAAGTGTAATATTTTATGCACTTACCAACTTTGTGACAACCAGGTTTCTCCCAAGAATGCTTCCCTTCTGCTTCGCCACATGAAAGGAGTAAGACGCTCAACAGGAGACAGGCAAGCCACAATCTCCATCTCCCCTCCAGATGGAATCCATAAGTTTTGGCTGATGGGGTTACTTGCTCATTCCATGTTGCTTTCCTTGTCTGCAGCTGAAGAGCCATTGAACTAATTTTTCTCCCTTTTTTTAGACCAAGACGCAACGATCCAGAGGAAAGGGCTTTCTTCTATAATGGTAGCCCTAGGGGAGAAAATGTATATTTCAAAAGTTGCAAAAAAAGTTAACAAGAGCTTCTCTCCGCTTGCAAATTGTTTTTGTATAGTGGTGATAAGATAGCCCTAAATTAAATTAGGTAGTATTAAACCAGAGAAAATTTTCAAGATTTTGATCATCTCTTTTTGATGTACTTATTTACAAACTTGAGAATCATCCATTTATCCCTGTCATCATCATCAAGTCGGTTTGGCTCTCTTGTAGGTTACATATATACTGTACCATTTTATATCATTGACGTACCTTTCTCTCAAGAAAATACCGGATTTTTGCGTTACATGAAAACAAAAGTACAGAAACATGCGAACGAACGTAAAACACCCACTTTCACTCTCATCATCATTTTTGCATATTACATGAGCAATTTTTGCTTTGTCTACTCACCTATGCATGTGTTGTTTACTCCGCATCTGGAGTAGGTATTCAATGACTTTAATTCCCTAAATAGCCAAGTTTTTGAAGACATAATAATATGTATGTCGTACATACATTGGTAAGTGTCTGTAGTGGGGGTAAAAATGACTTTTCGTAAAGTAATCAAAGCCATTTGACGTAATGCGAAATTCTTTCGTAGATGTTTTAAGTCCTTGAGTATTCGACAACTCTGGGAAGAACTGGTTTTAATGATTGCGGCTAATTTCGTGACGAATTTAGAAAGCCTCTCACTTCCATTCATCTTGTGCTTTCTACTTTCACTAAATGAAGCAGAAATTGGAAAGGAATAAGATTGGGTTTGGAAACCATTTTCCCACATTCGTCACAAAACTACGAAGAGCTAGAAAGGGTGAACGGTGAAACGGTAAAGAAGACGTAAGTAGATTTTTGGATTTGAGCGTAAAATAGATTATTGAGATTATAAGGCAAGCATAATTTCGTTCAGGAAGTTGACGACGGTTTGAATGTTAACGGCAAAGGTTATTGGTACGCGTTTGGTTTGGTTTATCTTGGCATGAAACTTGAGGTTATGTAAAAAAAAATACTAGTTTATACCCACTTACACATCAAATGTAGCTCGATGCAGTAAGAAAGAGGAATAGAAAGTGACTATAGTGGCAGTGACTTAACCACATGTTGTGGGCGCGTCCATGGCCATATATTTTCTTAATGTTTATGATAAATCGGTCCTATTGACATTTTCAAAAGGGATAGTTTCCCTGCTGTGGAGTCAGCCGCATAATATGCAATTCTTCACAAATCACACACTTCATTTCTTGAACGACAAGCTGAAAAGTGTCCCCACGGACGATGTCGTAAGAGGAATAAAACATGTGCGGATAAGGTATAAGTTGATGCGGACATAAAATATAAACATGTAAGGAAAATGGAAAAGTACGGTTTTTAAATGGGATCAGCAAAACGAACGAATTACTATAGATGACAGGTACACTGAATTGCTGAATTTCGATTTTATTTCTTAAGAGATTCATGGAAAATCCGGTCAAACATTTAGTGTTTGCTAGTGATCCATATACAAGGTCTGCACCTGGTCTACGCTCTACGACGGAAAATGAAGCTCCATAAAACTCACGACACGACGAGTATAATAACTAGCACCTGAACGTGTCGCCTCTCAATTGTTTGCGTTAGTGATCACTGACGATATCCTTGTCATATAATAGTCGTGTACACAATGCCAAATTTTACACGCAAGCCCATTTTCCCACGAAAGAAAGACGCTAACTAATGTAAAATATCATACCGTGTAGTTTCTCCGTACACACAAACTCAAACAACACCTTTTTTATGCTTGCCAGCAAACAAAAGACGGTTGAAGGTAGCAGCTAAGATTCAAATGCAACGATCTACATATGATTACAATTTAATAAGGTAACCCTTTCATAAACTTCTATTCTATCTCGCATTTACCACTTCTTCCTTATACATTATGCATCCATCCCTTTCTCCTGAACGAGCTACAAGCAGTCATGCAGTAGTTCAGGTGCAAAGGATCCGCGTTTGACGTAGCACCTTATTTATCATTTCATCATGCTTTCTTTGCTCCAAAAGGACTAAAGGACTTTTGTACACTTTTGTAAAACAGGTTTCTATTGATGTTTCACTGCTGCTGTCATTGTTATTTTGACACGCTTCCGCTTTACATACATCATATACATGCGTCTATACAATGGGGGCGTGAGTGGGTGACGACAAAAACCTACTTTCAAAAAGATAGCAACACGGGAAAGGTGGGTTTTCACGTATTCCCATTTAACATATTTTTCCCTCCGGTTCTCCCGGAATAAAGTTGAAGAACAACGAAATGGCAATCTGAAATTAACAAGGTTCTCACTTCAAATCCTGTCACTTGTCTGGAAAGCCCTTCTGCTGAACAAGGCATCAATCTTGTTCGAGTAAGATTTTGTTGACTCTTTGAATTGAATTGGGCGAAACAAAGGGCAGGATATTCTTGCAAGTCTCTTTACTTACAGGCATAACAATCACATGAGAAATGGATTTTCGCAGAAAAGAAAAACTTTTCTGTTTTGTCATCTTCGTACCAGTACTGTAGAAATAAGTTACTTGTTGTGCGCAAGTAGGAAAGAAGTAAGAACAAAAATAAAAATACTCATTTCGCCAGAATTAGTATTGTGAACAGGAATAATATTAGTAACTCCAAGGTGGGTTTCGTGGGTTGCTACAAAAAGTACGAAAAGACGTTCTTCCAGCACATTTGTAAGCTTGCTAGCGTGACGCTTGTTGCTATTACGAAAGCGATATGAATATACCGTTTGGGCACACAGCACCGCACTGAACAAACTCTTGAGGACTGAGAAACTTTTTAAATCTTGTCATAATTGGTATTAGACACGAAATGGTGACTAGGTACTTAATGCAATACATAAGGTATCCAGTCATGATCAAGATTCTTTAAGAACGGAGACGGCGGCGGTAGGTCAACAAATTCCGTAAAAGTAAGTCATTGTTGAACGTAGGTAGAGCTATAGTTTGATATGTCGTCAAGTTCCTCGTTATTTTTGATACAGGCAAATATTTCAGGGCTGCTTTGCTGCACGACAGCGAGGGTATTATCAGGATAACATGTATATTCTATACACAATCTAATTGTAAGTTGTGATTCATAATGTTGGATCATTCAAAATTGGTTGTAGGCGATGAGGAATACAATTAATATTCTAACGTCCATTGGGAAAAGCAAAATGTACCAGTCTCACCAGACAACTCCACCAACCAGATTCAGTTGAATACACTATATTCTTCAAACTTATACCTTTATTGCCGCAGATTACGTAAACTAATCGCAATCAATCGTTTCTTTGCGGATTATTAAGCAAGTATCATTACTGTATCGGAGCAGTCTTTTTGAACGAATTTACTAAGAAACGCCCTACTAGAGACACGAGGCTTTTGTAGTCTATTGTAATTTGTACTATATGTTTCCTGAATGGACCACATGCCTTTACGCTGGTAATCCGTGTCTTTCAAGAATTCTCCTGATGAGACTAAATACCCAAGGCATCATTCCACTTTTCCACTTCTAGAGAGGTTGTTCATTATTCATGCTTTGATAACACGCAATAACCCCATGCAAGGAAGGAACTGTGAATATGACCTGAAGGAGTCATCCACTCTTTCGACACAAAGTATTAGTATTTGTAAAGAATTGTCTCGTAGACTCATCTTCTACTGACAAACGTCCCCGAGGAGTACTTCTCACAGGATCACCGTTTTCTAGCAAATCTAGTATAATTAACCAGAGTTTCGGCATTCATTGCCCGTTATGCCACCGACTGAGCAGAAAGCTTGCTTATTCTATAGCTCTGGTCTTTACAGATGCTCCTTTTACCCCTATAAATCCAGATACAAGTCACTTAAAAAGCCACTACTAGCACTGGATAGAACAAAAAGAAGGCAAACCCTCGATGTGGTTTCGGAATACGTCTTCCCATTTGTCTGTTTATTTATTCAGCCCTATTCTCCACCTCGCTGCCTCACAGTTTTATTCAAGACCAGAGACATGCATAACTTCTAATTTTCTTTTGTATTCTGAGACCCTTCTAAGTAAAATATGTCGACAGGTTGACACCTCCCTTATAAATTTGAAACATGATATGCTCATCACTTGCTTCTACAGTTTGTCTTTGCTTTTTTAGGTTGCCTTCCAGAACAACTTTATTTTCATGCTGTTAAAGGATTCCCCATTGCACAATTTATCATATTCCATTGTAGTGACGAGGGAACCTGGACAGGAGATGTTTTTTTGCCCTCCTTGTGATCTTTATCAGCATCTGAGCAATCTGATAATCATCATGATGGGACTGATTTCGGCCGAGTCATGAATTACCTAGTTAGTAATTACATGGGAGTGCCGTACGGTCAATTAGGGAGAAACGAGGCACTAATGATTGGTTAGGTGAAAGCTCAACTTTCACTGGCAGATATAATCCTGTATGTTCGTGTCCCACTTCACCCCGAAAGTCGGGTGAGGATCCAATGGATTTTAGGCTTCGTGTGGCTTGGCGTAATGCGAGCACAAACAAATCATCGTCAAGTCCACCCGTAATATTCTGAAGTCATCACCAGTTTATTGATCACCAGTTGATCATACTGATCGCCCGTCATGATATAATCTTGAATAACGTATGTATACGATATGAGTTCTATGATTCAGAATTTAATGGAAAAATATTGATGCATGTGTATGATTTACATTATTATTGCAGCTTGAAAGTAAAGATAAAGATAAACGGATAACGTATAAACCCAACCGTTCTGGCTAAATATGTTACTTAAACTTGGCAGTCAAACTTATCCAGCCTGACAATTATTTTAGGCACCACCGCTTTTGACAACTTGTGTTATACCTGGTGTCTGGTGTGTACAACAATTTCAAATCATGAAACTAATAATAATATATCTGCATTTACCTTTCTCGGCTAAAAACTAATTAAAAGTATCGGGTCACAATTCTTCAATCTCTGGAAAAATTGACTCCAAGTCATTAACAAACGGTATATCCACCTGGGTCACATGTCCCATTATCAAACCGCATCCTACATCTTATAATAATATAATCCAACATACTAATGCGATTTGGTCGTCCATTTATGATTCTCAAAATGGTAAGTGCGGTTTTCGATGCGGCTTGAGGTAGAAATTATGGCTTTCGCCAATTCAGTGTGAATGTGACGTCAAATCAACCAATGACTAGAGCTTAAACACATACAAAGCAAGAGGACAGGTTCATTATAATGTATATACTTACCACGAAAATGAAGAAGCAACTTGTCTTCTGTGGATGACCGGCTGAAGGTCACGATTGAAATGCACGTCTAATATGAATATTTCTGGGAAGGAAAGTAGAAAGTGGAAGAAATTTTGGCAACGGAACAGTGTTTCTTTAAAATAAACAAGAAATAAGGAACATCAGGAAATCTCTAGGTAAGTGGGAAACTCGGAAATAAAAAAATAGTCACGATACAAGATTTTCTAATGAAACGGGAGAGAAAAGAGACTGGAATATACGTTAGCGTGGAACAGAGACAGAGAGACAGGGAGCTGAGCTAAAAAGTAAACCAACCCGGACGGTTGAAAGCAGCAACTGGTCCTTCTTGAACAAGGCAAGTTTTTAACCACAGGAAGGAAACGGTCTCAAGCTTTTTATATATCCTGACACACGGCAGCAAGCTCAAAAGGGAAGGTTAGCCTGTGTTTGTGCTCCATGACATTCTCCTCCATTCAACAGCTTTCCTGTGTGCCGAAGCCAACTTCACACACGTAATTCCCGACGAACAGTTGAAAGGGTGGAAGTGAATAAATAAATGGTTATTACTTGCCTTGTCTGTTCATCTCACTCACTCAGACTTTCTCCAGCGATATGCCAGCGCCTCGTAGCGACCCCTTTCATCATTGCAAAAAATAAGGCAATATGGATATCTGCATTGTGGAATAATATGGATGTGGAGGTGGAGATTGGAGATGTGCAGTTGTTGTGGGAGTACAGTGTGCTGTTGACGTTTCACCCCGTGCGTGCGTAGGAAAGCATAAGTATGCAGTGCTAACTTTACTGAAAGGATTTCACTTGATTCCCGACACAATATTAAACTTTCAGCACATCTATCTGATGATGAAGGTAGTTGTTTTTCTAGGCTTGAAAATTCCTATCTCAGCCTTCACCTCAAAAGTTGGCTTGGTTGTAGGCTCAAATGATGATGGACGCGTATTATGACATTTTCATCTGATAAAAAAGAAAATGTCGTAATTTGACTGTATGATACTGCAGTATGGTATTATGCAGAAAATAAACAGCAAGGTGGTACGTTATTGTTGATCCACCTGAATATTAGCCTAGCGTCATTTATCCAAGTCACACATATTCCATATTATTATGTCTCCCCTCATTTCGGGTGTCTTTCGATCACTACCTGCATGCAAAATGGACATTATTATGCCAACAACATGGCAAGCATGTCATTTGTTTTTTGGGGACGGACGGATGGCACAGTTGCGCATTTAATCAACGACAAGGGTTTAAATGTTATTTTTCAGTACTGATAATCCCAAGACAAGACGTCCAACCATCAAGGAATCAAACCTTTCTCATGCATGCTTTATGTTTTAATCAGATATATACATCACTCACAGTCACGCCCAGACAATTTTAACGGCTCAGATAATCAACGACAAGGGTTTAAATGTTATTTTTCAGTACTGATAATCCCAAGACAAGACGTCCAACCATCAAGGAATCAAACCTTTCTCATGCTTTATGTTTTAATCAGATATATACATCACTCACAGTCACGCCCAGACAATTTTAACGGCTCCGGTAGGTATAAGCAAATTTCCCAAATGTAATCTCCTCCACTTTACTTAAATTACATTACATTAGCCATTCCTGCTCAAGTGTTCGCCCTCTTGCTGCAGCTAACTACTTATTTTAGCACCAAACTGGCACACTTTTCATTTGTTGAAGAGGAAATTCTAGTAAAATGTGTGAAGGGAATGTGTGCTCTATAATGTGCACGTAGGTAATAATAATAATGCTCGTCCCAACTAAACTATGAATACTATGATATTTTATGAAAGGGTGAGCTGAGCGAGGTGAATTGTGAGTTGTGATGTGAAATATGATGATGTGCTAAACAGCTAAATACAGCCAGGCCAGCGAGCTGTGTGTGTGCACATTCAATGGCGCACCATATGTCCAAATTGTCAACTCCAAACTCCATCCAAATTTCTACACATTTTGAGATACACATAATATTATTACTTGCACACACACAGAAAAAAAGTGTGAGTTGTGAGCTGTGAGCTGTGAGCTAGTAGTAGAGCTGCTGATGAAGTGCTGACTTGACTTTATGTGGATGTGGATGTGTGTGAGGTGAGGTGATGATGAGGATAAGGAAAGTAGGTTCACACATTTGTGCATTTATGATTCATGATTGAAATGATAAACACGATGATGATAGAATTAGAATCAATACTACCAGTCAGATGGGAATCTGGTTTGTGCAGGCTAATTGTAGTGACTTGCAAGACGTGATATTTAAAAAATATTATTAAGACCAAACTATCCTCGGAGGAAGATGATTTAGTGGTAAGTGTAAAAATGTAATATACAAAATCAGGACAAATTTTTGTTATGCGTTTGTAAGCTCTTCACTTTATAACACCTCGTATGTTTGGATACGTATCTGCGGATTGTTTTTTGTTTGTATAAAAAAATGTGACCTAATTTTACACCATACGTGATAACACGAATGCAATCCCAGCCAATACCCAATCCGTTCCGTACTTTTTAATTGTAATTATAGGACGTGGAGGAGATGGAGTAATGTAATAAGGGATGTATTTTTGAATATATGTTTTGCAGGGCAGATGTCGAGGATACGTAAAATTATTATTGTTTTCTGTTTGGGACAAATGGAACTTTAATGGATGTTCGGCCGGAATCACGACGAAGAAGGCTGTGATAAAAAGGTTAAAGGGACCGGGAAGGTTTCCTCCGCATCGGCTACACACAATAATATTGAGTGGTTTCCCGGAAGAGAAATTTCCAGGAGTAATAATATAATAAATGAATCGTGATACAGTTTTCCCATCCCAAGTTGTGTTCTCCTCCTGCTCGTAGGATTTTCCCAAAAATCCAAATGAAATGCAAAGGTTTAAGACTGAGGAAATGAGTAGTAATAGTAGCCTTAGTAGTGGATCCACTACGGGACAGAGTCCGTCGTCCTCTGTCAACTGGTCGGCGTACAGTTGTTCGCAAAACCTTCCAGCGATTCTAAATGATCCGAAACGAGGAAAACAAGTATGTACTATATACTCACTCTTTTGTTTAAAAGGGAAATGCTAGAAGTGTAATAATGCCTGGCATTACGAACTTTCGAACACCTTTTTTTTAAATTTGTGCAGAGGGATTTCTTTACAAGAACGTGGGGGGAAGCGTTTGTTGACGGCGTTACTGTTAGTCCTAGTCCTCATTTAGAAGATGTGCCTAACGCGTATTTTGTTCCTNATTTCTTTACAAGAACGTGGGGGGAAGCGTTTGTTGACGGCGTTACTGTTAGTCCTAGTCCTCATTTAGAAGATGTGCCTAACGCGTATTTTGTTCCTTATTTCCGGAAACTCCTTAAGGTTAGTGAAAAAACTCGGTTTAACTAAAAGACAAAGCTATTGGGAAATTTGCATGTGTGAAATATATATGCTTATTCACTTTTAATCTAGCGGTATCGAAAACTTCAAGAAAGAAAATCATCTGCTTCAGCTGCATTATCGCCTACTCAAAATTCCTTGCAGCAGTTATTTCCGCAGCTCAGTTTAAAGGAAACTGATTCACTTTTAATCTAGCGGTATCGAAAACTTCAAGAAAGAAAATCATCTGCTTCAGCTGCATTATCGCCTACTCAAAATTCCTTGCAGCAGTTATTTCCGCAGCTCAGTTTAAAGGAAGCATCCCAGATAATCAAGTCTGAAGCTAGTCCTATTCCAAAAATATTTTTTACTCAGAACTTTTCCTTAGCGAATGGTGAGTCATTTAGAGAAGTATTTGGGATTGAAGGGAATCATATGCCTTCCAAGTCAGTTCAGGTAAAATGTGCATTTAATTTAAGTAACGAAGGAATTAGCAATACTTACTTAGAGGCGGCGAAACATATTGATTGATTTTGTTCTTGACTACAGGATAAATTAAGTCATCATTTGGATTTGGTGGAAGTTGGTTTAGCTCAACAAATCAGTAAAAAGTCATCCGCATTTTTCTCTGCTGTATCTACACAGGACAGAGTAGCCGAAAAGGTTTCAAAAGCTATTATACTCGTCCGTCAAATCAAGTAAGTACATATCGTAAATAACTAACATTTGCAGATACATAATTGACATTTTGCACTTCTGTGAACTAATTTATTGTGGAATTTCCCTCGTAGACAAGAACTTGTGGATGTAAAGAGAGAACATGTCATCGAACCTTTTTCAGTTGTGAAATTGGCCAGGAGAAAATCTAATCTTGAAGTTTTATACCAAAAAGTGGGTGTCCAATGTTTTTATTCAAGTTAAAGTTTATGCCATTACGTGTATTTTCATTTTAACATCGCTTGGTGTCAATTTTTTACATCGTATAGTTACAATTAATGGCCACAGTTCATCAAGCTCAACGTGCAATCCAATCACTTTTGGGGAATTCAGACTATGTAGGAGCCCTTGATCTTATTACAACTACACAAGAAGTTTTGAAACAGGAATTGCAAGGATTGGTTTCGTTTCGGTACAGTGAAGTGAAGTTTCAGTACACAAGAGGCTGGAGGTTTAATTATAAGCGGACACGATTTATAATAGTAAATTTGTTCCCTGTTAATTTAGACATCTGGATTCGCAGCTTGTAGAAATTAGGAATGCAATTGAAAAAATGTTGCGGGCTGAGTTGGAACGAAATCTTTCAGCTGACCTTAACAGACCTGTTGAACAAATGACAAGTTTTTGTGATAAGGTAGGAATAGGAATCTATGAATGATTAAGAATATGTACATGCGGAGTTGTTGTCTGGTAATTGTGAAAGAAATTAACGCGTCTTTTAATTGTCGTTGACAGGATAAACTTATTTCCATCGTCTTTGGCCATCTGCGAATGGGAAAAGTTGCCGCAATAATTACTGTCGTAGCTAAAGAAATAAGCACCGCAATGACTACGACCTGCAAGCAGACACTAATAGAAGCTGTTTCAGAGTCCGATTCAAAGTCAGATTCGTTAATTGGAAGCAACTCAATACATATGACAATTCCATCCCTATCGGCGGATTTGTGGATTAAGATGATTAGCCATCTTGGTCAGCGGCTTGTTTTACTACTGCAGCATATCAAGGTGAGTTATCCAAAATTTATGCACTCGCCCAGTTTATCAGTTGACATCTGATCTGACCCAACTACATTGCTATTTTCCACTTTGAAGGAGGTAATACTTCTGTTTCAAAACTGTGCCAATGTCGCTTCGGGGCAGCCTTCGGAGAATTCTGTATCAGGAACTTATCTGTATGATTTACCTTACAAATACAATACACATATTTACTTCAAAACTGTATTAGCGTATATACAACGTATCTACATACACTGTATTCCAGGCCAGAGTCGGAAGAAGCTTTAATTTCAACAGAGTTATTTACAACATTTTCGTCAGAGCTAGCAATGCAACTTGAAAAGACAACTGAAACTGCGGATGAAAAGTTTTCGGGCATGCTTCGAAACCGGAAGACATGGAACAATCGTCTGGAAGTCTTAACAACGTTGAAGGTATAGGTTGCACTCGCGTTTCCTAAGTTAAGAATCTTAACCGTAAGCCGCTACATACGGCAGAAATCTAGCGCGTATGATAAATATAAACAGATTTTGCTTTCTAACAGGTTGTCAAAGAGTATGTTAGTAGTTTAGAAGAATTCGCCCACGCATTACCGACTGGGTCCAACAGGTCATTCCGTTACAACTCAACGATAGAAATGAAAGCTCAAGTTACAGAATATATCAAGGACTTCCACCAGAAGAAAGTAGAAATTGTAAATATTGCAATGGACCGAGAAAAATGGAGATTAGCTAATGATGAGCGCGTAAAGGAGTATTGGCCAGTTACCGATATCAGGGTTCTTATTGAGAATAAAGCTGCAAAAGAAAACGACGATGTTCCAGCACCACTTCCACGTAGTGCAAGTGCAGCGTCCACCGAGTCTTTCGAAGTTGCAAATAGTACCAAAGAGGCGAAGGCGAATGGAAATGGGACCTTAAATAATTCCGAGGGCAGTAATTCCCTTCTAACAGCCGAAGTGTTTTTTGTGATTTTAGACGCTTTGGCGGACTATTGCCATTTATTGAACTTGTCTGGAATGGCAGAAGTGCTACTAAGTCTTGTAGAACTCCTACGTGTTGCGAATGCACGAATTGCTCACTTAGTTTTGGGTGCTGGGGCGGTTGAACTGAAGGTGTGCAAGTCTATTACTGTTGTGAATTTAGTCCTTGTATACAGAGGCATTTGCCTCATTGCAGAATCTCTTTCTCAAGTGAGAGATGTGTTCGAGAAATCACTGCAGTCAACTAAAAGTCAGCATATCGTAAGTAAATTTAGTTGGCTAGCCGAATTAGGATAAACTTGATTGCATTTAATATTTTATGTAAATATTTTTAGCTCAAGCAAGTCGATACGGTTCATTTAGAGCTTTGCAGACATGCCGAATCCATAGAAAATAAAATGGTTGCAATCATCGGAGAAATTATTGAAGCCGAACTTTCGACATGGGAAGCGCGGCCGCCAGTACCATCAACCCCAATTAATAATGTATCAAGGCATATAGTGAAATTCCGTGAGGCTATAGGATCCGTATTAACGCAAACGAAGGTTAATGTTTATACAATATTTTTGTCTTAAAGCCAAATGCAGTATATAAAAGTTTGCAGCATAATTGTTTTCTAGGTTTCATCGTTATTCTTACGGGTTGATAAAATATTCAGAACGAGACTAAAACAAAGAATTTCGGCATTAGGAATAGCAAAGGATGGTGGCCCGCGTCATGGGTATGATACATTGATAAGTTTTTAATTGCTTCATATTTGTAAACCTGAAGTAGAAGACTTTAACCAGGATACTTTTAAATATTTATAGGGTTGTTACATCAGAGATGATGCATTACGCAGAGAACCTTCGAAAGCTGAGCGTGTTGCCTCCTAACGTAATCAGCAATTCGTGCCTTACCAATGAACTGTGGGAGTGACAGTTTTTCTACATCACAATAAAATACTTTCACATGGTTTAACGTATTTCAGTTATCTTGATAGCAAATCAAAGTACTAAAATTGGGGAAAGGCGCCACTTGTCTAGTCCGATCAGTTACGTTTTATTATAATATCAATATTTAATTATTCTATATTCGCAGCTTTCACATTTTTCATATATTCGTAAGTCACCCGTGGACCCGTGGTTTATCTGTAGCCTTAATTCACGTTTCTCCGTTGTATTACAAGCCCGATCTATATTCTATTCAATTTAGTATTATTAGTGCTCCTTCCTTATTCGAAAATCAGACTATAATAAACAAGACTGTTTGAGATTTTATATATTTTATTGCTTAGTATGAATTTTGGTAGACTTAAGATTTACAATAAAGGGAGCCTATAATTTTTGGCTGACAGCCATTTTCTAAATTATTTGCTGCGGTATCAGAAAAGGCGAGTGCAATGTTTCCGAAGGATAAATTTTTATGAAATTTTTGAATACTTCCCCGGATCTGTTTGGCCAGTGAGGAGATGCGAAACTAGATGATGGTTTTTTTGATTTTCGACGAGTTTTAACAGCTTCTTATTTTCTGTTAGTTGGTATTTTTAGTGCTGAACATGACTTATAATTGATCTTGCACGGCACGGTGTGCTAGTTTCCGTGCTATTGAGCGGAGGGATGGATTCTTAGCCTCTGATCTTCTTGAGGGAATTGGGCAGCTGGCCCTTGTTGCTGCTGAAGAACCAAAAGACGTTGTCGTTTTTCTTCCATGAGTCTGTCTCTGTAAGGGTGTATGTAGTCTTGAATATTGGGAAGCCCTGGAATCACACACGCAGCCAGTGCCGAGCGATATATGTTCATATCTGTGGCCTCGTACCTTCATGCAACAATAAGGGTGTGCAGCAAAATTAACAATGCCACTATTGAGGAATCAGGAATTTTTCAAACCTACCATTCGCTGGTTTTCTTATCATAACATTCAACGTTAAATGTCGTCGACGTTCCCGTAAATCCTAAAAACGCCAGCCAAATACTAAGTGTATAGGTAGCCTAGTCACGCTCACAACGTCGTCCAAGTTGAATAATAGAAGAAATTACCCGTTTCACATGATTTACTTACCACCAATGCAGAATAATAGTTCATCTATGACCTCGATTGCAAAATTACTACGAGGGTTGTACATATCTGGAATCGCCGTCCAAGAACTAGGAAAAAATATTTGGAATCCACATTACTAATCAAGATTTGCTGTAGTAAGTCTAAGTAATAATAATTATAAGAAGTATGGCCGTTATACTTGCTATCTGGGCTGAACTTTTCCCCACTGCACATTCTTGAAATTCCATTAAAGCCTCCAACAACATAGACGTGATCATCATAGGCAATACAAGAAACACCAGAGCGTCGACTTCGCATAGGAACAATCATAGTCCACTGGTTAATTTCTGGATCGTAGCATTCACACGAGTTCAGGCACTCGACTCCATTAAAGCCACCACATATATAAACGCAGTTTCGTAGGGATGTTGATGATGCATCGGAGCGTTGGCAGTTCATAGGGCAAATCTGAGTCCACAGATTTAATTCTGCAAAAGTTGTACATTAAATTAATGTAATATTTCATAAATTGGCAGCCCGAAACTGATAAAAATTATACCAGCATTACCGGCATCAAACCGTTCGCAACTATTTTGACGGTGGTGACCGTCATATCCGCCTATGAAGCAAAGTAGTAAACGACATTTATGAGACTTGCGTTGTTGGCTCGTTATAATTGAGACTTTTTTAGTTGATGTCTTTGTTCTTACCCATCGCATAAATCTTATCGTTATCCATCAAAGCTACTGAAACATAACACCTTCGATTGTGCATGGATGCTATAAATTTCCATTTCTTTGAGACAGCATCGAACACCCTACACGAGTCGAAGTAATCTACCCCATCAAATCCTCCTATGATGTATATTTTGAAACCAATAGCCACGGTGCCGTGATAAGCTCTTGGTCCTTTACATAAAATCCCCCTTCATTACTGGCTAAACATTGGAACGTATTGCACAACTGCAACTTGGAAGAAGTGAGATTAGATTAGACTTACCCGTTGGATCCACTTCATTGACACGAATCCACCTATCCGCTCTGGAAGAGAAGGAAGAAGAAAGTAGTAGTATGTCACCAAGTCAGCATACGTGTATGGTTTTGAAACTCGTTTATACGTAAAGATTTCAAAAAAGATTATTGCACCTTACCGTGTGTCGTACGTCTCTATGAAATTTGTTGGAGAACCACCGGACCTGGAAATGTTTCAAGGGCAAATTAACTATCATTCCTCTAGTTTTTTCAAGTTATAATGATTAATGACACTAACCATCCTCCAATGGCAAAGAGAATTTCGTGTGGGATACGAGGTCTAGCTATGCTTGGCGTGGGTATTTCCCCATCACGCTCTGTTATCACCTCCAAATCGTACAAGAAGCGCAGCGTCTCTATTACAATTGGGCGACATCCCTCGTGTCCTTGCACATAGCTGGATTCTTTCACTTTCTCCATGAAATACTGCGTCTCCATTAGTCCTGTGCGGATCGTTCTGAGCAGCTCCACGATATAAGCTTTGCGAGCATCTTCGTCGTGCTGAATCCAGCGAAGTGCAGCTTCCCACACAACTTCTTCATTTTTCACATTTAGCTCATCATCCCCAAAAATTGACGCGATTTCATTTAAGGTGAGGTCCACTAGTTCCTCGCTACTTTTCGCTATTTCAATGAAGTTACGCATAATAAATTGGTGAGCTGCCTTTTCCAGGTCTGGACAATACCAGTCTCTACATTTTCCAATTTCCAAAACCCAGTTTTGAATTATAATTATTAAACTACACAGGAATTACAGTCGGGCGGAGGAATAGAATGTACCTGGAAAATCGTAGCAAGCCCAAAATGTTGAGTTCCTCAATTTGGTTCTCTAAATATTCGCAACATTTGTTCTTTATTTTAAGTAGTGAAAGATAGTCCGCAGCTTCCAATATCTGAAAATGATGCAAAATAATACTTATATACTCATTGCAATGGAATTAAATTCATGCGTAATTTTGTCATCATTCAGTCATACCACATTTGAATGTGTCGGGACTTACATGAAGTACATTATCATCATTCAGCCACATTTCACGGGTATAGACAAATTCCAATAATAGGCCAAGCATTTCCCCACGTATGTTATAAATGACCACATCGGTTTTCTCTTCAGTGTGTAAAGTTGTTGTGAATAATGCTCTATTTTCAGACGCAAGTTTAGATTGGCTTACAATTTGTCTGGCAGAGATTGTTCAATTTATAAAATTGTAATTTATTCTCAAACAATAATTACTTAAAATAGTCCGACTCTGTACACAATACGATTCTATGAACTGGGAAGACAAATCCGTCCGAAGTTCTCAAGACGGCGTCGTTGAAGTTTAAGCTTTCATCGTGTGCATAGAATTCATAGAACTTGTGAATATTTTCAACTCTAGCTAAGGAATGGGGAGGGCAAACTCTAAAGTTACACTCCCCATCGCAGCAACGAGCCTACATGCAAGATATTTTGAAGAAAGCATGAAATTAAAATAAAACATTTCCTGTGTAGGGAAATAATCGTGAACGGGTTTAGTAAACCTAGTATGTATGTACCTCGTGGGGAACATGACTCTCTGCAGCAGTAAACTCGTTCTCTATAAAACCTTCCTCGTCTTCAGCAGATTCGACTGCTGAAGCCGAGGTCTTCACCGTCCCATGGCTGGGCGTTACATCGCTGCTGATAATACTCCCGTTGGTGCTGTTGTTGTTGGTGTTATTATTAGCCTCGTCACTCATCCTCACCGCACGGCCTTACAAATTACAAAAACACTAAAAATACGCATGGACCATGATGGAAGAAGTTTCAGTCACCTCTAATTTTTTTTACAAAAGACAAACATGAAGTGTGATTGACGATTTTGATTACTATGGCAAGAAGACCCCACCACCACAATATGGACTAAAAACTAAATTGGTCCTCTTTTGGATTTAAAATTTTTCCATGAAACAAAACAAAACCGACGGGCACAAACAAAAACACCGAAACTGTCATGTTGACAACAAACTTCTGACCATTTTAAGATAAAGTATAATATGGTTTTATTTCTCGTATCTTTGCGAGTAGACACGAACGAAATGTACTGTCTATGACTATATGTACTGTAGTAATTA